>MJUU01071875.1:3168-25026 GCA_002080025.1 Modiolus philippinarum
GGGGGGGGGGGGGGCTACTATATTATTTTGGTAGTATGAGTGTGCAGCAGGAATATGGGTCATGTTTTTGCAGTCATCTGTCTTAAACAGGGTATCTTTTTTACTAGTGACGGGTCATTATTTTTCATATGGTCATCTGGAACGTCATTGGCGGATCCGAAAGAGGGGGTTCCGGGGGTTGGAACCCCCCTTTTTTGACAACCATGTATTTTTTTATGAATATTCTGATGTTTTACTTAGAAATACCCCAAAATTTTTCGTGATATTTTCTTTAATTTTCTAATCATACCCCCCCCCCCCNTGATGTTTTACTAAGAAATACCCCAAAAATTTTCGCGATATTTTCTTTAATTTTCTAATCGGAACCCCTCTTTTCAAATTGTCTGGATCCGCGCCTGAAGATAGTTTTTAGTATATTTACGACGGAAAACAACAGTTAAACATAGTGTGAAACACACCAAACCAAGCAATGTCCGATATAAAATGTCCATAGAAACTCCACCAGATATTTTTCTTACCAGGGTGTTGATTTTGGAAATGACTAAAGTCATAAAAAGGGTATGTTTTTTTTTTGCCTATTCTGTCTTAAACAGGATGTGTTTTTTCCCATTTTTTGGGGTCTTAAACAGGGTCCATTTTTATAGGGCTAACAGCAGACTATTACCAAAATTATTGGCAAGTAGCAACCCCCAAAACCCCCCACCCCCCGCGGGCATGTACTACTGCAATGAAAACACAAATATCTAAAAGACGAAAGACCACAAATCAAGTGAAAAGATATATTTGTAAAGAGCGGTGATTCCAAACTTGTCAAAACAATGGTGGTAAACCGTAAACGTTCTTCGTTTTCATCGAATTTTGGTTAAGCGCCTGACGTATTTCAATGATTATATATTTTTGGCCGAGTTGCATGGAGTGCAAATCTGGGTTTATAGTTAAAAGTATGGTGAATGTCGGGCGAGCGAGCGGGGAAAATGGGTACCTATTTTGTGAAAAGCACCAAAACGGAACCCGAACATTTGTGTCTTTGACCCATTTTATGCATCTAGAATCGATTCATTAAAAGTATTTTTTTCAAGACAGCACATGCTGAAATACAAACTTTCCGTAAAGGCCTGATTATTAAAAATTATTATGCTTCCTGTAAGAAACTGCATTAATAGCGTCTGATATACTATTTTGGCATTGTATACCTACAGCCATGTACTATGCCTGTCATGTGACTTGGAGGGCAGAGCTACAGTATTGTCAATCATATAGTGATGAAAATCTTACTTGTCATAGAAATCAACCTTAATTTGGTAATATTTCTAATAAAATAAAGTTCTTACCCCATTTGTGACCATTCATTTTACTTATCTCTTTATTTTATATCATAAAATAAAGGAATTTTTGAGATCTGTCACAAAAAGTTATTTTTCAAATTTTAATGACATTATGCAGATTTTGAAGTATAGGCAGTTAAACTGATGGTACCTAAATGAAATTATAAGTTTGGAAATTTTGATAAAAAGATGAAGTTAATGACACAGTCAGCATAATAATGATAATAACATTGTGTTTAGCAATGACTATGCCAAAATAGTGGTCAGGGTTGAATACACATAGTGCACTCCCCTCCGGGTCGTGCACTATGGTTTCAACCCTGACCACTATTTTGGCATAGTCATTGCTAAACGCAATGTTATTATTATAGTAGTGCACTTCTTTACACTTTGATGAAACATATATTTATTGATTTTAGATCTTTATAGGATGAACACATATTACAGACTGTCATCATATATGGTATATTTTGACGCCTAGAAAAATGTTTGCTTCGTTCAACTATTCAACGGAACTTTTTGCGGGAAATCTGTACTATGACGTCAGATTCATCTTTCTAAAGGCGGACAACGTAATTCTGGCAAACAACCCATAAAAAGGAGACTAAAATGCTTATAACTTTTTTTTTAGTTCGGTGACATATGATTTTTTTCATATCAATGTAAAGAATACTGGTAGATTTAGTTATGACCTGATTATCGTTGAAAAATCAACGGTCAAATTTTTGTTATACAGATAACTTTATTCCAATCTTGCGAATAATTTTTGGCGGGAATCAGAAAATTGTTAGTTCTTAACACCCCACAGTCATACAAATAAAAGTTTTTAACTTTAATTGGACACGTATTGATCTATATTTCTACCAGAAAAAAGAATTTTGATTCTAGGTTTCAAAATAAAGAAATAGCATTCATTTAAAGAAAGTGTGAAAGATAACAATAATTGTGGAAAGACTGCCAACTTTGAGTTACCATAGCGACAAAATTAAGTCGGTGACCCCCCATTTTTTTCGCCGAAAATTTTCTTCCAAGACACAAACTACTTTGTTACCAAATTTGAGAAAAAAATCAATGGTAGAACTGAATAGGCAGTTTGGTCTTTAACAGTAATACCTGGGCTGTAACTCTTTATCACTTCTGACTATAGTCGCTTATTTTTCTTTGACAAACAAGACGATAACCACTTTTTTATTACAGGGAGAAATAACTCCAGAAACATGAGTCATCAATTGGAATACCCTTTGAAATGTATTTGAGGGAGTTCTATATATATTTGTCATGACTGTAATTGCTTTTTGAAAATGTATTTCTCAATACATACATGGATATTTATAATACTTATACAGTATCATAAGCTCAATGATACCTTCAAGGATTGTGAGGAGGAATGTGGTTAAATATATTTTGTTTGAGTTAATTTTGCCCTTCATTACTTCATACTTACCTTCGTTACTTGTAAGCCCTCAAGAAAATTTATTTCTAATTGGATTTGGATAATTTAAGCTGTAACTTTTGCTCAATAATGCCCTAAAGTTACCTTGTTACCTTGTCCTAGAGATCATCTAATAGGCACAATGCTTCTTTGCATGACCCATTTCAACAATGTCGACCTGTATTCTGGCTTCAGGTCCTTAAAAACTTGACAAGTCCACAAATTTTATTGGAAAGTTCTTCTAATGTTCATTTAATCTACTTTTTAAACTATTCACACTACTGCCTTGGACAATATTATTCGGTAATTTAATCCAGTTGTCTACTATTCTCTGTGAAAAGCTAAATTTCCTTCTGTTTGTACAACTGTACTTTTTGTAAATCTTGTATGTATCATGACCCCTTGTTATTGTGTCTGACTGGGAAAATATTTTTATCCACCCTATCTATATTATTTAAAATTTTATATGTCTCTATCATGNCAGCTGGGAGTATTCGGACGATATTCTAGGATGAATTACAATATACAACATTCAGCCATTTTACGTTTATTCTAGACTACGTATTTCCGCCCAAGCCGACGTCACAGACCGACGGACGTCGACAATAGGTTTGTACAATAATATGAACGTAACGTTCCCGCGATAATCCCAACAGTGTGGATGCATCATGGGAAGACAATGTGTCACGTACCAAATTTAGGTCACTGTGACCTTGACTTTGACCTTGACTTTGACCTTTGACCTTTATGATAGTAAAACCGTGTCCGGAGGAGAACTTTTGAACCATAGCACCTAGGATTATCAAACTTGGTGTGTGGATGCATCATGGGAAGACGATGTGTTGCGTTCCAAATTTAGGTCACTGTGACCTTGACTTTGACCTTTGACCTTTATGATAGTAAAACCGTGTGCNCGTGTCCGGAGCAGAACTTTTGTACCGTAGCACCTAGGATTATCAAACTTGGTGTGTGGATGCATCATGGGAAGATGATGTGTCGCGTACCAAATTTAGGTCACTGTGACCTTGACTTTGACCTTTGACCTTTATGATAGTAAAACGGTGTCCGGAGCAGAACTTTTGTACCGTAGCACCTAGGGTTATCAAACTTGGTTGGATGCATCATGGTCACGTACCAAATTTAGGTCACTGTGACCTTGACTTTGACCTTTGACCTCAATGATAGTAAATCCTTGCTCATTTTATGCCGAAAGCTTGGTTAAATCAGGTTTGTATCCACCGAATCATATATTATTTAATGTATTACCCTTTAAATGAAGTACATGTACCAGATATGAAGTGATTGGAATAATTTCAGTCCTGACAGGCTTTATTTCTGTTAGATTTACTTTCCAATTACCATGTGGCTAAAGGTCAAATTTCAAAATGACATGCCTTAGTACTCAAATGCAGTTGCGGGGGGTATTAGTCTGGCTTTGCCGACAGCTCTAGTTTAATTTGATTTCCAGGCAAGTTTATTAAAACTAATGATGTACAGGCAGTTTCTTGTATACAGTTTGAATTTAATTAGCATTGGGCATGTTGGGTGATATAATACAGCTATGCAAAGCATTTTTTTACATTTAAAAATGTTTATCTACTTAAAATTATTGTTGTTAAGCTTTCAAAGCAGTAATAAACTGTTGATTTACTTTTTATGGTAAACTGAATTATCAAAATGTGAATATATATCACCAACATCTGCCACTGAAAAAATTTGAATAACTTAAAAAAAAGATTATTCTTCAAATTAAATTTGAATACCGGTAATTCATGATCAAGTCATGATCTTAAGTAATACCATTATTTGAACGTAGATGAAAATTTATAAATGTAAAATATGTCAGTGATGTGTGAATCCTTTCATCTGTTACAGCTAGTGGAGCATGGCTATTTGAGCAACGAGCTGAACAAAGGAGAAGGTTTAAAGCTGTGTTGTGTACAAAACCTAAGACATATGCTCAGATAAAGGAAGAAAGAAAAAGGTCAGATCGTGAAGGCACAGCATTTAATCCAGCCGAAATTCCTGATTCGGAGGAGGATGAAGAACAAAAAGAAGCACCAGCATTGGATGGTTTCTTTTTGGTAATATAAAGAATTATTTTAATGATTATAATAAACAGGGAAGCTTGATCATGATATGTAATTTATAACCTATAGAATAATTACTTCACTTTAAAATTGGAAACAACAATAGATATTGTAATCATTTGTGCAAAGCTTTATTCTAAGTATGGTAAAATATGTCCATTGCATTAAGATTTATATTAAGATATATGCCTAAACCAAATCCTGAGGAATTTTAGAACCTTTATAAAACAAACCAGTTTAACCTCATATTAACTTTTATCTGAGAATCCTAAAATTCTAAATCCTGTCTAATCTAAACACCTATCTTAACGTAAACAAAAATTCAAGTCAAGAGGATGTTTTAGTTAAGGTACATAGACACTGTTTAGTGGCACATTCGATGACACAGTATTTGTTTATTTAGATTTGAATGAAAAATGGTTTAAAAAGAGCAAATTGAATCTTCATGCTTTTTATTACAGCTTTTTTTGTATGAAGGGGTCTTTAGATGTGTCTCTTTATTATAAAATGTAATGGAAGTTTCTATCTACCTTAAGAGTTCATAATCACTGGTCTTTGCTGAATTTTGGTTTATTTCTTTCAGATGAGACACTGTTGTGTAGAGGACCCATCAGATCTGTGTTCAGTTAACGCTGTAATGTAGAGGACTCGTCAGATTTTATTTTTGTATATTACTAATTTCAGATGAGACACTGTTGTGTAGAGGACCCATCAGATCTGTGTTCAGTTAACATCGCTGGAAAAGAACTATCAGAATTCAAGGAAGAAGATTTTGCCTTGTTTGATAATGTGGCTTACGTAAATGCATCTGAGAATTATCTCCCCTTTGGTAAGAATTCCGCAGCTAATACAGGACTTTTGAGATAAAAACTCTTGTGTAATTGAAGGTGGAAATGATGGCCTTAAAATACCAGTAAGAAGGAATGACTGGATTCCTGATCTCTTAAAATAGATATGTACCACATAAAACAGCACAATTATTTATGAAATTAGACATATAATTTTCCTTACATGACAATTCTTTACCTAAATTTTGATTCACAAGAAAAACATTTATCTGAAGCGCTACATATAGTTTAAATATGAATTACCCTTAGCTCAACAGTGTTAATTTCTTAGTGATTCCCTCTCGATGTGTTGATATATTGATGTTTTCTTGTAGTACAAGATGCTTTTCCGGTGACAAACACGACTCAAAAGTCCAATATTATATCCATTTTGATAAAGATTTATGGCTTCCTTTCCATTTTTGTCAGACATGAGTTTTGAATGTGAAAGACATGATTTATTGTCTCGCCCGCGACGAAAAGTCGCGGAGGTGAGACTTAGGGATAGCGTTTCCGGCGGCGGCGGCGGCGGCGTCAACAATTTGTAAACTATTGCGAATTAACAAGCTTATGTTAGTTGTAGGTCCATAGTTTTTTATGTGCAGTTGCATCCTTATGGGTACAACTCAAATCCCTACTAAGATTATGGCCCTGGTCCCTTAGTCACACATGAGCGATCACATTAAGTTTTTAGCAAGCAGTTTGTACAGCCTTTACCAGTAGTCCTAGGCACTTGATATTTGACATGCAGTTGCATCTTGGGGAGTACATACCGATTCCACGCACGGATGGTGGCCCTGGCCCCTTAGTCATGCATGAACGATCACATTAAGTTTTTCTCAAGCAGTTTGTACAGCCTATACCAGTAGTCCTAGGCACTTGATANGGGGAAGGCACTTTTTTGGCAAGGGATCCACCCATAGAAGTTTTTTAAAACTTAATCTATATATGTCATTTAATTTGCCACTGTTTCAACAACCACCCATATGTAAAAAATAAAAGTGCCTTCCCCCATCCCTCATATGTTTTACTGGAACAGCCCTCACAAGAAAAACATTTACCTGAAGCGCTACATATAGTTTAAATATGAATTACCCTTAGCTCAACAGTGTTAATTTCTTAGTGATTCCCTCTCGATGTGTTGATATATTGATGTTTTCTTGTAGTACAAGAAGCTTTTTCCGGTGACAAACACGACTCAAAAGTCCAATATTATATCCATTTTGATAAAGATTTATGACTTCCTTTCCATTTTTGTCAGACATGAGTTTTGAATGTGAAAGACATGATTTATTACATTATTTCTTTTTTTTTTTCAATTTCCTTCAGCTAATGACAAGGCTGACCGTTGACAATTATGTTTTCATATCACATTCCAAATCAGTTTTCCTCTTACCATGTGATTTTGAATGAAGTTCAATTTTGTATAATATCATTAATGAATAAAACTTAATTTATTTTCAGAGGCTTTTCGAGGATTTCCTATAATAAGAGAGTTAGAGATACCTCTGAATGGCCTCAGAAGTATCAGGTTATCTCCGGGCGATTACCCTACGCTTGAGGTAAAATTTTATACCTATTATTATTTTGTTTTGAATTCAAAATAAAATAAAAAAATTCCAAAATGTTCTTTTAAAATGACATCAGTTATGTGAATATATTACAATGCATTTATATCATTAACTAATGTGTACCCTGATCTATCTGTATTCTGTATTGTCAATTTGCATGTTTGTATATGTGAAGCACAAGAAAAAAATAGACAAACGGTAAACAGAATATTAACATTACAGCAACAGACGGAAAACAAATATTCAAGTACTGGTATTGCTTATATTCATATATGCTTATATTGAAACATTATCATGTTGTTCTAAGAATTTTAATTGTGGTCCAGGCACATTTGTCTAAAAATGAAATTTTGAAGAATTCAAGTTGTGGATTATTATTGATTTCCTCTCAGCACTACAATAATGTGTAAAATGTGTAAAATGAAGATCAACAATGAATCACATGCATTTCATGGTGAAAATTACACAATAATCTTATTTTTGTCATTCATAAGTTTTTAGTGAAGCTGCATTACTGTAATGAACGTAATATGTATGCATTCTATTTTTAGATAGTAGACATATCATACAACAATTTGTCACATGATGATATACTATCACTCGGTAAATTACCGAATTTAAAAGTACTGCATCTAACTGGTAATAATTTCCGATCACTCCCTCCAGATATGGCTCTGCCTTTTAATGATGAAAATAGGTATGTTGTGGTTGAATTTTTACCAAATGAATGAATTTTATTTTTACTCTGTTATATTGTGATAACATTGTTATTATACCCCACGCAACAAAGTTGCGGAGGGTATATAGTTTTTGACTGGTCTGTCCGTCCGTCTGTCATCACTAAAGGGGTACATATCCTCCTTCAGTTTTTAAGATAGGAAGTTTTTATTTTGCAGGATGATTGTGCATATATCAAAGATGTGCATGCTACTTTGATTTTGATTGTTGTTGTCTCTTTGACACATTCCCCGTTTCCCTTCTTTTTTCTATACAATGATGAACTTTGTCAGTTTTAAGCATAATATTGCTTATAGGGTACATCATTTGTCCGGATAACTCCTCCAACAGTTTTTAAGATAGGAAGTGTTTTTTTGCATGATGATTGTGCATATATCAAAGATGTGCATGCTACTTTGATATTGATTTTTGATAATTTTTGACAAAAATGCACATTGATGAACTTTTTCGTTTTCATGTATTATATTGCATATATGGGTACTTTTGGAGTTCAATAATGCAGAATTTCCTGATATGTGGGGCATGGGGTATGTGAGCTTGCTGACTAAGGTTCTTTAATTGAAAGAGTGTGGCATAGCAGTCTAAAAAAATAGTCTGACAATTATACTTAAAACTGACTCTCTTGGAATAGAAATTTGTTCTGGTCTTGATATGTACTAATTATTATGCATCTATACATTTACCGTAATAACATACTCAGAACTGTTGAATTTTACAGAAATAGGCTGAAATTGATAGCCATTCCTTTTGAAGTGTGGTTTATATTAATTGCTTGGAAATCAATCTTATGTTTCAGTCTGAAATCAGATAGTCTTATCCTGTACAACTGAAAATTCAAGGTCATTTTTGTTACTTACTTTGTTATAAATCACTCTCATAATTAGCTGATAGTTCTACACTGGGATCCAGTTCTGTCCTGTTAAAAACAGAATCATCAAATTAGATTATTAGAAACCAACAGATACAAAGAAAGCATAGTTTTTGAACAAGATGTAATCCTTCAAACTGGTTTGAAATAGTTTATGCCATTCATAAACTGCTTCATAATTCATAAGGCTTAAACTACACCAAATAAATAAGCTGTTAAGAAACTATGAAGTTCCTGACAAATTATAGGTTTTATATACTCATACTACTTGATTTTGAATTCAGTAAATCAGCTCTCAGTCTAACATGATTCTTTTCTATACTTAAGATAATGGAGTAATCATCTTTCATTTGCATCATCCATTTCACAGAGAGAAATAATGGGATAAATTTAACATGCAGACATTATTTTGTATTTCAGTGAAAGAAAAATCCCTAGATTCCGTAATTTAGAAATATTAATGTTAGATGACAACAGACTGTCTAATGTTGCTTTGTTTGCTGCCTTAGCTGGACTAAGAAGGTAAGCTGTATTTACTTTCAATGATTTTGTAAGCCTTGCTTTACTACATTATAAAGGCTGTTTCCCCTGGGACTTGTTCCCAAAATTGACCACAGCTACCTTTTTAGCTCACCTGGCTATGCCAGGGTGAGCTTTTGCCATCACTTGGCGTCCGTCATCCGTCCATCGTCCGTCCGTCCGTCGGCCGGCCGTCCGGCGTAAACTTTTCATTCAAAGATCTTCTCCTCTGAAACCACTGGGCCAATCGGAACCAAATTTGGTCACAATAGTCCTTGGGTGGTCCCCTTTAAAAAAGGTATCCGGCAGGTCTGTACCTCATCCAAGATGGCCGCCAACGGGGAACATAGTTTTAACATTGGACCCTATGGGTAGACACATTCAAAGATCTTCTTCTCAGAAACTACCAGTCCAATTATAACCAATCTTAGTCACAATGGTCCTTAGATGGTCCCTTCCAAAAAAGGTGTCCGGCATGTCGGTACCTAATCCAAGATGGCCGCCAGCGGGGAACATAGTTTTAACATTGGACCCTAATGAAAAGACATTCAAAGATCTTCTTCTCAGAAACTACCAGTCCAATTATAACCAAACTTAGTCACAATGGTCCTTAGATGGTCCCTTCCAAAAAAGGTATCCAGCAGGTCTGTACCTCATCCAAGATGGCCGCCAGCGGGGAACATAGTTTTAACATTGGATCCTATGGAATTACATTCAAAGATCATCTCAGAAACTACATGTCCAATTAAAACCAAACTTAGTCACAATGGTCCTTAGATGGTCCCTTCCAAAAAAGGTATCCGGCAGGTCCGTACCTAGTCCAAGATGGCCGCCAGCTGGAACATAGTTTTAACATTGGACCCTATGGAATATACATTCAAAGATCTTCTTCTCAGAAACTACTCAATCTAAGCCACAATGGTCCTTAGGTGGTCCCACCCAAAAAATGTATCTGGTAGGTCCATACCTCATCCAAGATGGCCCCAATCTGGAACATAGTTTTTACATTGGCCCTATTGATTTTAAGGGGAACCTCTGCCCAAATTTTTGAATTTTTATTTGAAAAGTGGTCTGCACGTTTTAATTTACTTTAATTATAAGGGGAACCCCTGCCCAAATTTTTTTTGAATGGTGTTCTGTTATGGGTTGTAATGGATGGTGGATCTTTCGGTTGCCATGGAAACCAAACAAGAATACTGTAATTTTAGAAAAAAAATTATTCTGCTAAATGTTATTTTTCGTTTTTCCTATTGGAAATGCCTTTTATCTATGGCAGCTATGGTCCAGGTGAGCGATACAGGCTCTTGAGAGCCTCTTGTTTTCCTCCCAATTGTGGTGACAAAATTCCCGAAAGGAGAGAGATTGCATATTAAATTCTTCCAAATCATTAAACTGTTCTGTTCTTTGTAGTAAATAAATACTTTTTTTTACATACATATTGCTTTGAAGTGTCCCTACAGTCCAATCCTTAAACCATTTTTGGTGACATGGAATGTTTATACAGTATTTAATGTTTGAAGTTAATTTATTGATAATCATGCTATATTTTCCCAATCAAAAAGGCACAGGCAGTTTTTAAACAAGGCAACAAAATCATTGACTTTTGTCTGTCCCCAACTAGCTGGGTGTCAACCCATCCTTCCATTTATATTTTGTCCCACTCATGTTATATTTTGTATTGAAATCTCATTTTGGGATATTTCATGCAAAAGACATCAACAACACTAGAGTAGTAGACATGTCTTGGAGAAAGACAATGCTTCATCAAACAGTTTGGTCAGCTTGACCTTCAATTTTTATACCCCTGCTCCGAAGGAGAAGGGGTATACTGTTTTATCCTTGTCTGTAACTCTCTCTGTCCATCCATCCGTCCGTCACAACTTTTGTCAAGCTTTTCTCTGCATTGGTATTTGATACAAACTTGAAATTTTGTCAGAAGCTTTGTGTAGTCATGCCATACATTGTATTGTGGATGCATTTTCAGACTGTCAGGTGCTACTTCCTGTTTACTGACTTAATGATACAAACTTAAAATTTGACCACAAGCTTTGTATAGGCATGTCATATTGTGGGATATATTTTCAGACCTGTCTGGTTACTATTTTCTGTTTACCAACTTAGCCAATTAATTGAATTTTCAGGCATTCCATTCGTCTGTTACAACTTACTTCAAGTTTTTCTCTGCAATGGTACTTGATACAAACTTAAAACTATGTAACAAGCTTTGTATATCTAGCCTCTATACTGGATGCATTCTCAGACACACCAGGACACCACCTCTTGTCTATAGAGTCAGCCAAAAATTGACACCTTTAACATTTCAGAAATATTTTTTTGTAAAAGTTTTCTCTGCATTTGTCAGTGATACATTCCATCATTAGCATTATATATACATGCTAAATTGTTAGATGAATTTTCACACCTGTGCAGGCCTTTAAAAGCTGAAGTTGAGAGTAGGGGTATTTCTAGTGAGCAGGAGCTCACAGATGCCTTTTTTACTGCATGAATGACTAGGGTTATAATTAAGGTATATTAATGACCTTGACCTATCAAGTTGATATATTGTTCAATTTGACTAGAATTCTCTACATGAATTATTTAGATATATATGTAAATACTGTATATGTCGGTGATCTTTCTTCAGTCAATGCTTCTTGCACAATTATGCTTCTTAAGGTGGTTCGGGTGTGTAAAACTGTGCATCCATCTTGCGCATGTGATGAAAATTGGAATTTACCATTAAAATGTTGAAAAAATGATTTTGAATAGTTCATTGATAATAAAGAAAATGAAATAAGCAACATTTATGCTGCAAGTGTGCAAAATATATCACATTTTTGAAAAACTCTAATTTTAGTAAGGGGAGATCATTCTAAAGAAATAATAGGGGGGAAATCACATTTTCATGATTTTTTCAAAAATATGATCGGTGACCCCATTTTTTTATTTCATATTTCCAAAGTTGTTTCTTTAACACAGCTTATACTACATTTTCAACAAAATCTATCGTTTTATTCATATAAAAAATTATAAAATAGTATTTTCTCCCTATATAGACTATATTAAAAAGCTCGAAATCTTGCTATTTTCGGAAGCTTATCCCGGAATAACGAGTTCGGTGACCTATTGATTTTTTACTAAAATTTTAAAGTGCATTTAATAAGCTTTCATTCACAGAAAAATAAGAAAAATCTATCGTTTTGTTTTTAGTCACCCGAATTACCTTAAGCTGATATTTTCTATAAATTGACCCACATTTTCTGCATGAATGTCAAAGGTTAAAGTTAGTTTCAAGATTCAATTCAAGGATACCACATGTAGTTCATCATTGAATTTCTTCCATAATTCTGAGCTTCACTATGCACCTTCCGCCATGCAACTGATATGTAATTTATACAATATATAAAAGTAAAAGAAATAAATTGGGTAATATTACATATACCAGTAACCCCTATAAAATGGTTGCAAAAACTAAAAGCTAATGAAAACTGAAGAGTTAGAAAAATATAATCCTTGGTAATATTAACTTTGCTATAATTCTGTTTCACAATTCAGTATACAGCAGGTTTCAAAAGATAAGACTCCAATAGGCTTCAGTTACCAGTACCCATACCCATGCCAATATTTGAAAGGAAAATAGTCAATTGCAGAGTCAATACCAATAAATGTACATTTCAAAGTAGGATTTCTTTTGATGCATTTCATACAAATCAAAAATCAAGGTCATTAAAATACATCCCAACACATAGGACTTACAATTTACTTTTGTAAACTATATCACTCTGGTTTATTTTTCCATTTGTAGGCTACGGCATCTGAATCTTGAGAAGAATGAGATATTTTATGTTCCACAATTAAAATCTGTGGAGGGAAGTATGATTGTAAGTGAAGATGATAAAGATAATGACCGAATCAGGAAAAAGTCAGGGAAAAGATCATCTAGAACACCTAGAACCAACAGAGGTAACCGTAACAACAGGAAAAAGTCTGATCATACATTAGATGGTTCATCAGAGCCTAATGCACCTGTTCCTACAGAAGCATCACTTCCTGTTCCTGCAAATTCTGAAGTGGTTTCCACAGAAAATCCTGATACAGAAGGGAAAGAGGAGACAGAGGTCAAAGACAGCAAGAAAGGTTAATTTCTTTTTAATGCATTTAAGCATTGGTTAAAACTATGAGTTCATATATTGGTACGTTATAATATATACCATAACATGTTATATAATACTGGTCATTAGGCCATAATAAAATAATTCCTAGAATATCATCTATTTTTTTTTTCAAAATTTGAGGCAGGCGGGTGAATTTTATTATATATTTTTTATCAAATTTTGTGGAAAAAATCAGAATACAATTTTTTGAGGCAGGTGAAAAAAATCGAGGCAGGTAGGGATGAGAATCTAGAATATTTTTTATAATGGCCTTGTAGTAAAACAGCAAAGACCAAAGTTACAGAAAATGTTAGTTCTGAACATGGTCATTTCGATAAATTATGACTCCTCAGTGTACATAGAAATCATTTGGAAGACCAAAAAATGTGGAACAAATAGCTGACAGATAACAAATAATCAAAAGTACCTTCAAGGCTGGAATCAGATAAGGACAAAGCTTATGAATAAAACTATAGATTTTGGTGAAGGATAGTGTAAAATGTAATGACAAAGTCACTTGTGAAATATCAAGTAACAAATAGGGTCACTCATGCCTGCCAACTTTTGAAAATCACCATGGGAGAATAAGGAAACACCTTATAACTTTGCTATAGGTGGTCTTATGGTATGCTTTTGTTATCCCCTCGCCACGGAGTTGGGGAGGGGATATAGCATCTTGCCCGTCCGTCAGAGTGTCCCTCCGTTCGTCCCACCTCGGGTTAAAATTGTGTTAAGGTTCATATCTGAGAAACTACATGTGGCACATCAAACATCTTTGGTCAGTGGATGCGTCTTGGAGAGTGATGGTGCTTCAGATGATAATTGGGTCGCTCTGACATACATTTTACGCTTCAATGACTCAGGTTAAAGTTTGTGTTAAGGTTCATATCTGAGAAACTACATGTGGCACATCAATCATCTTTGGTCAGTGGATACATCTTTAGAGTGATGCTGCTTCAGATGATAATTGGGTCACTCTGACCTACATTTTATGCTTCAATGACTCCGGTGAAAGTTTATGTTAAAGTTCATATCTGAGAAACTACATGTGGCACATCAGTCATCTTTGGTCAGTGGGTGCATCTTGGAGAGTCTTGCAGCTTCAGATGATAATTGGGTCACTTTGACCTACATTTTACACTGAACTGACTTGGGTTAAAGTTTCCATTAATGTTTATATCTGAAATACTACATGTTACATGTCAATGATCTTAATGTTCAATGGATATATCTTCAACATTCATACATCTTTAGATTATATTAGGGTTATTATTTCTTGACAGCGGGTGAGGGGATTAGCTGTCGTTTGCGACTGTTCCCACTTCTAGTTGTTTATAGTGTTCTAATGTGTTTCATTATTACATGCAACTCTTCCTTGGTTGTTTAATTGTCTTAAAGTGTCTTATATTTGGAATTTCAACTTTGGATTTTTGGAGCCTCCATGGGGTTTTCCCTAAAAAAAACCCAGAAAGTGGGAAGGTTGGCAGGCATGGTCTCTGATCATATTTTTGTAAAATCATGAAAATGTGATCTTTCCCTTATTATTTCATATAATTATCTCCCCTAAATAAAATAAGAGTTTTACACAAAGTAACATTATTATGCATACTCGCAGCTTAAATGTTGCTTATTTTATTTCATTTATTATCAATAAACTATTCAAAATCTTTTTTACAACATTTTAATGGTAAATTCAAATTTTCATTAAATGTTCAAAATGGATGCACATTTTGAGATGGGTGAACCACCTTGAATGGAAATGTGCATGTGGGATAAATTTAGGACATCGTTTTTTCAATTCAGATTATTTGTGTTCAACAAAATCTGAAACAATACAAGACTATCTGCATAACTTGAACATGTATATACATTATTTATAATGTTTAATAGTCATTGTTTATAATTTTATAATATTTCTATTCACACCTCTTTTTGTATATTCAGAAGAAGCTGAAGTTGATCTGAATGATGATTTTGGAAATCTCTCCCAGACATTACAGGACCTGGATATCAATGCTGAAATAGAAGCCGTTGAATCAATACCTATAGGGGATGAGAAAAAATCTTCAGTTGATAAGTTTGCACAGGAATCAAAAGGACCGACATTACCTCCCTTCCCAGAGCTTAGATACCTTAATTTGTCTCATAACTTGGTGAGTTTTTTAGCTACAAATACTTGTCTAACCATTCTTTAGATGCAAATAGGTAAAAGAATTTTTATAAGGCTAAAGGGTAGAACTTCTGAGCTTTCTTGTTGGTCACCATTAACTTGGAAATAAAATAAATATAATATTTTGATATCAAAATAAAACTATGGGTGATTTGTTGTTCTTGCATTGTATGCATTATTGCAAAACCTATAGGAAAATCCCATCTTTTATAGATTATGTATTAAAATATTTCTTCTGTTGAAAGATGAAATTGTCTATTAATCCAAGACAAAAGGTGTTATCCACCTATGAATTTATCTTGGAGAAAGCAACTGTTTCAAAATAAAATGAAAGAAAATCTTATTGTCTATTTATAGATAGCAGAGGAAGAGGCTCTACTTTCAGTTGCAGCATGGCCAATGTTGACAGAAATCCTTATATCTAATAATCCTCTAACTACAGAAAAAAGTGGAGATCCTCCCTTGTTGAAACGTTTCTTACAAGACCGATTGGGAATTCAGCTTGTCAGGAAAAAGTCAACAGAAACTGGAAAACCAACTGTTGAAGTACCAGTCAAAAAGTCAAGAAAGGTAGGAATCCATACCAAAGCGTGTATAAGTCATTTTTTTTCTAGTCATCCTAAACATTTCATTCAGTTTCATATCATTTATTACTGTATCTTTAAGACTTCAAAATATATATTTGTTAATACTTTAGAAACATGAGTTTTTTACAAATTAGAATTTTAATTGCATTTTGTTAAAAATAGTCAACAAATCTGAACCCATTCACAGAGAGAATGTGTCAAAATAAAAAACTGACATCAATAAAACAAATTAGGCCAAGTAAACTTAATTAGTAGATTGTCATCTCATCTGACATACTTACATAGGGCATGTGATAGGCTTTTATATCTTATTTTTAATTCTGTCTGACTTCAAATCAGATCAAATCTTGACAAAAATCAAAGTCTTGTGGAACATTTAACCACAAACAGAAATATCTGTATTAAAAACATGTGATCAAGTTTTGATACAACATTTTTCTCTGGATTAATACATAAGTAAAAATCATACTTCTGAAAAATAAAAAAAATCAGGGATGATTTTGATTTTAAAAGGGCAAGCAGGGATGTGAATCTACTGATCCATTGAAATTAGCCTTGATCAGTTCTCTCTTATATAATAATTTTTTTTTGTTTCTCACTCATAAAATGTTTCCTTTGTGTATTACTGAACGATGAGGACACATAAAAACACACAAATTATATATTTATTATTATAATCCATTCCTAAAACTGTATAAAAATTTGCAAAATTTTAATGTATTAAAAATTTCTTTCCATTTTGAGAAAATTTCTAAACCCATGAAAACATATGCTTCTAAAGTTGTTTGAATCAAGAAAATTTCATTCTTTTCTCATATGTAAATTTTTTATGCAACTTTGATTAAGATTGAATTTATATTTCAGGTTTCAAATCGTGTTCCAAAAATACCTAAAGTCACTATAGAAGAAAGACTTATGTTAGAGGCTCCTCCACCTCGGCCTCCTTCAACTCCTAAACCATCATCTCTCCAGGCAGCGAAAGAAAAACCACTACCACCAATAAAATCTACTGATACAACTCGTCATTCTCCTGTAGAGGATGATCTGCCATCAGCGCCAGTATATAAACGAAAAGTTTCTGAAGAATCTGAAGGCATTCCTGATTCTTTTGATTATAAAAGAAAAGTTTCAGAAGAAGCAGAAAGTCTTCCCGAGGCATCAACATACAGACGGGCACACTCTGGAACCCCAGATGGAATTCCAGAAGAAGCCAGTTACAGCAGACAGTTTTCACCAGATGATGAGAAACGACCCCATTCAGCAGGAGCTAAGCCACAACAGAAAAATACTGCAACAAAAAAAACAGAATCAAAATCAGCTTGGTCTGACGAAAAACCAGATCAAGCTTTCTTTATGACACAGGTAATGGTTATTTTTTGCTTTGAAAAAAATTAATGTAACTTATCCCCCTATGAAAAAAGTCCATAGACATGTATGTACTCTTCTCCATCCATCCATCCATCCATTCATCCATAGGCCATCCTAAGTGTCTGGCAGACAGAACTCAAAATATGACATTGCCTTGTACAAGTTAGAATGTTTGGTACAAAGTAAAAGTTTTCCAGGTCCAACTCAAAATACGACTTTGCCTTATACATGTTAGGATGTTTGGTACAAAGTAAAAAGTTTTCCAGGTCCAACTCAAAATACGACATTGCCCTATACATGTTGGAATGTTTGGTACAAAGTAAAAGTTTTCCAGGTCCAACTCAAAATACGACATTGCCTTAGACATGTTAGAATGTTTGGTACAAAGTAAAAAGTTTTCCAGGTCCAACTCAAAATGCGACATTGCCTTATACATATTAGAATGTTTGGTACAAAGTAAAAAGTTTTTCAGGTCCAACTCAAAATACGACATTGCCTTATACATGTTAGAATGTTTGGTACAAAGTAAAAAGTTTTCCAGGTCCAACTCAAAATACGACATTGCCTTATACATGTTAGAATGTTTGGTACAAAGTAAAAGTTTTCCAGGTCCATGTGATATAAGAATTATGGTGTATATTGAATAGTGAAGTTACAAAAGAGCTACATAGATCCTTTCAACCTTTTCATTATAATGGATAACTTACAGCCTTTTTTGGTGCCATCTCCAGGAAATTTCTCTTTAAATCATTAACAAAAAGACCTTACAGCAAATTCCTTCTGGTAACTTGGTAATGGGAAAGGGGGGAGCAAACATTTAAGGTTTGTCCGAAATGATTCTCTTGAATACAAATGTGGTCTTGGCTTTAATGAAAAGGGAACCATAACGGCTATTACATGCTGGCACCCTCCTCTACACTACTATTATTAGTTTTCATTGCCCCCTGCTTCTACCAAAATAATAAATAAATTTAATCCAACTGACACTTCTGTGTTAATAGTATATTTTTTACCTTATCACAATTTTTATGTATTTTTGAGGTGCTTAGGTTAAGTTATTTAGAAAACAGCCATATAAGAATTTGTTATAGTTATAAAGATAAACAAGACAAGGGAATGATAATGTAATGATAAAGCTCTCTCAGAAACAAATAATGTGCAAATCAGTACAAAAAGAAGTTGGCATAAAGCTTTCAATTTAAAGTAGTAATTGGAAAAGCAGGCCATGAGGCTTCTAAAAATTATACTTATGTTTTAGGTTGATGAACCAGAAGATGTACAACGCAGTACAAAGAAAAAAGAGACAAAACTCGAAAAACCAAAGGAGAAAAAGGTTGATGATAGATATAAAGGATATGAAATTCTCCTGGACTACGAGGATGATCCAAATTTCATGGACCCACAAGGTTAGACCATCTTGTTAGATGACTACTAACCCCAGCATTAAATGCATTTCTTAACAAGAGTCATGTTTATTTAATTTTTTAGTTACCCTGAAAATCCCCTGGTAATCTGAAAATCTGCAACTTTTGTTTATTATGTATAAATTTTTACAAGTTTTAATTTATATACCCTGCCACACGTAGTGGCAAGGTATTATGTGATACCCTCAGTTGTGTGGCTGTCTGTCAGTCCGCCCCAAAGATTTCTGACCAAATTACTTGTGAACCAAATAACATAAGGTTTTCAAACTTGGTATGTAAGCTGTTTACCAGATAACTCAGGCCAAGAATGATTTCAGATTCAGAGGTCCAAGGGGTTCTAGACTTATGCCCTTGAAACTTAGAGATTGTGTGAATTTTAAGGTTTCCAACTGATAACTTGTGAACGAAATCACATTTTATCTCCAAACTTGGTATGCAAGTTGTTTACCACAAAACTTAGATCAAGTTTGATTTTTGATTGAGAGGTTTAAGGGATTCTTGAGTAATGCCCCTTGAAAATTTTGCAAATTTTTGGGTTTCCAACTGATAACTTGTGAATGAAATAACTTACCTTTTTCAGACTTGGTGTGCAAGTTGTTTATAACAAGACACATGCAAAGTTTGATTTTTGGGTTCAGATGTCCATGGGTTAGAGTTATGCCTCTTGAAACTTGGAAATTTTTTGAAACGTGACGGAGTATCACGTAATTCACCATTACTATATTTATTCACTGTTTTTGTTCAACATTAAGGTCTGTCTTCAAATTACCCACTTTACTGCTGTTGTTTAGAAAATGAAAAGTTAGTCTATATCTACAAGACGAAGAATTCTGTTATTGTTGTTCTTTATAATTCTTTTATGATTTGCATAATAGGAAATACGCTGATATGATTGGTTAAATTAACTTCCGGTAGCAATTTCTGAAGTCGATTATTTTTCGATAGACGACGTTGACAGAACTACATTTAAGTTCACCTTGTAATTCATACGCCGAGTGAATCAAATAGAACAAAAACGTGTGATTGGCATTATAAAAGTAAGAATTTAATTACTTATCATCAAATTAAAAGAATTATAAGAATTAAACACCGTTTGAAAGGAATTTATGGGAGTATATCGGGACCAAGTCACTCACAAACATATCATAAAAGTCCTTCGGACTTTTATTAGTTTGTGAGTGAATTGGTCCAGTTTATACTCCAATAAATTCCTTTAAAACGGTCTTTAATCCTATAATATATCGCCTTGCAAAATAATTTCAGTCATAACTTCAGTGTGACCTATTTATCAGATTTGAAAAATTTGAGGTGATTGATCATGAAGTGTACAATTTTTTGTAAACATACAATTAAATACTTTTCTATGCAGAAATAAAATGAAAAGTGCTCACCGTAAATTCATTTCAGATATGCAAGGGAATGTAAGAGCTTTGAAGTATGCCCTTGGACATGAACTTGTGTACAGGGATGCTGCAGCCAGACTTGATCGTGTTCATAAACCTGTCCCACCATACAGAAAGGTATGAATTAGACATTCAGTAATTTGTCATGTGGGTAATTTTCTTTGTCACTAAATATAAGGGTTATTGTAGCTCATTATGGGGGATATCTGGAGATGAATTCATGCCATGTAGTGATCGGGGTTTTAACATTTTACGAAAGGATATGGAGTAAATAACACATATGCTAACTCCAACTGCAATGATTTTAATGAGCTGTATGGCCATTTCGGAAATTTATTCCTCATCAGCAGCACTAAAACCGAAACAAAGGAAATCCATAATTTCAAAAATTTTTTAAAATGCATAAAACCAAATGAAATTTGAAAAATCAGTAATATCAAATATAGCTAAGGACAAAACTACGATGGCGGGAGTTAAAACTGAATATCATTCTTGCAAATCTGACAAAAAATGGAATTCGCTATGTGAATGTTGGCAAAATAATTTTCATGTCACTTTTTAGCTCACCTGGCTATGCCAGGGTGAGCTTTTGCCATTACTTGGCGTCCATCGTCCGTCCGTCCGTTTTAAACTTTTTTTCAAAAATCTTCTCCTCTGAAACCACTGGGCCAATTTAATCCAAACTTGGCCTGGGTCATCACCAGGGTATATAGTTTAAAAAATATGTACTGTTAGTCCAAGGACCAAACAACATGGCCGCTGTTACTTAAAATAGAACATAGGGGTAAATTGCTGTTTTTGGCAAATAACTCAAAACCGTTGCAGATATCAAAAATCTGACATGGGGATAAAGTTGTTCAGAATGACAAGATCTATCTCCCCTGCAATTTTGAAGAAAATCGGAAAACCCGTCTCAGACTTACAGCCCTTTTTCCGTAAAATTTTCAAAATTTATGCATTTTATATTTTTATTTCAAAAACTGTAACAGATAGAGGTGAAGTGTAAATTGCAAAAATGTTCAGCATATCAAGATCTACTTACTCTGAAATTCTGAAGAAAACCCAACTACCTGTGTTGTAGTTATTGACTCTTTTTCATCCAAAAAAAAAATTTTCAATGCCATAATGGGTTATTTCCCTTTAAATTCTGTTTTCAAATCTTCTTTGGTTTACTTTTCTCTTTTAAGTTTTAGAGAAATTCCCTGCTATCACTTTATTAAAAATAATTATTTGTTACATAATCAAGAGAAAAAAGTGTTTTGTACAAGTTTTTACATTTTTTTTGCAAAAATACTTTCATAAACTATACTTATTTCACAATTTAATAATAATTGTATATATATTTGTATATTGTATTACTCAAAGTTATTGAACAGGTTGGG
>MJUU01071875.1:28070-44011 GCA_002080025.1 Modiolus philippinarum
TTTAAATTCTGTTTTCAAATCTTCTTTGGTTTACTTTTCTCTTTTAAGTTTTAGAGAAATTCCCTGCTATCACTTTATTAAAAAAAATTATTTGTTACATAATCAAGAGAAAAAAGTGTTTTGTACAAATTTTTACATTTTTTTTGCAAAAATACTTTCATAAACTATACTTATTTCACAATTTAATAATAATTGTATATATATTTGTATATTGTATTACTCAAAGTTATTGAACAGGTTGGGTGTGACTTAATATTCTCTGTCTTGTAGGTAAGATTAAATTGAATAATCCCGATATTACTGACCCGTGACCAGTCATGTCAATTAAATAGAGTAATATCATGCTATAATGATTGTTTGCCCTCAATGCAAATATCTCTCTCAGATAAATACTGAAGCAGCATCTTAACTTCAATGCCTACATAACTTTATAACTGACCTGCACGGCTATGCCATGGTGATGTCATGATATCATGCTATAATGATTGTTTGCCCTCAATGCAAATATCTCTCTCAGATAAATAATGAAGCAGCATCTTAACTTCAATACCTATATAACTTTATAACTGACCTGCATGGCTATGCCATGGTGATGTTCTTGCCATCATTGTGTTAGTGGTCGGTCCATTGTAAACTCTTCATTCAAACATCTTCTTCTCTGAAACCACTTAGCCAATTGGAACCAAACTTGGGCACAATGGTCCTTAGGTGGCCCATTTTAAAAAAAAATGTCTGGCAAGTCGGTATCATATCCAAGATGGCCGCCAGCAGGGAACGTGGTTTAACATTGGACCCTTTGGGAAAGCATTCAAAGATCTTCTCTGAAACGACTGCGCCAATTGGAACCAAACTTGGTCACAATAGTCATTCAGTGGTCCCCAATTAAAAATTTTGTCCGGCAAGTCTGCACATCATCCAAGATGGCTGCCAGTTGGGAACTTTGTCCAAAATTGGAAAATATTGCAAAAATCTCCTCTGAAAATACTGGGCCAATTGGAACTAAACTTAGTCACAATGGTCCATAGGTGGCCCCTTATAAAAAATGTGTTCAGCAAGTCCACATCATATCATAGATGGCCGCCAGGAGGGAACATGTTTTTAACATTGGACCCTATAGGGAAACATATTCAAAGATCTTCTCCTCTGAAAGTACATGGCCAATTGGAATCATACTTAGTCACAATGGTCCTTACTTGGTCCCCTTCATAAAATGTGTCTGGATGTATGCATAACATCCAAGATGGCAGTCAGCGGGGAACATTGTTTAACCTTGGACCCCATGGGAAATCATTTAAAGATCTCCTCTGAAAATACTATGCCAATTGGAACCAAAGTGAGGCACATTGATCCTTACATGGTCTTCTTCAAGAAAGGTGACAGTTGGTCTAGGCCCCATCTAAAATAGCTGCCAGTGGGGAACATACATATAACATCAGCAAACTTCAAAATGAGACTCTTAAACAGTCAATAAACAAATTTGAAAATGAGAACCTTAAACGTTGTGATTATTTTGACTTATTGTGTCAGCCATGACCCAGGTGAGCGATACAGGCTCTTGAGAGCCTCTTGTATTTAGTAACTATGCAGAATGTTAAACCTTTTCAACAAACTCCTTTTCTAATAATGGGAGATAATTTGTATAGAAATATATAGGAAAAAAATTGGATTTTTTGCCAGTTATTAAAAATTAGTTCTCTTGCACAACAATTCAATAAATATTTACAGTAAAAACAGGTTATAATGCCACCATTTGCCAATTCAACTTTTGAAATTACAAAACAGTTTGTTGTTAGATCAGAATGTAATTTGCAAAACGGAATTCAAAAACTGATATGTAACAATGTGATGAATGAAATAAGTGGCATTATAACAGTTATTTCACTTCAATATATATATATATATATATATATATATATCGTAGCTCCTATGAATTATATTTTAATTATGCCTAAAAATCTATAATGGCTTAGCTAATAATTTAAAATGCTGTTGTTATAGTGGGAGATGCCACCAAAATTTCCTAGGAAGTCGAGAGGTGAACGTGTTGATGATGTTCTTGTTAAATTAAAGAATCGTGAAACAGTTGACGAGGCCAATCTAAGTAGAGTGCTAAAAGAACGTCAAAGTAGAAAGAAACAATTCCCAGAAGCACAAGCGCTTCTTGCTGAGGTTTGTTTAACTTTAAAATTATGATCTGAACATTCCAATACATTGATGAGAAACATCGGTCAGTTAGCTCCCAATACCAGTTAGTTATATATGGTCAAGGTGGAGATAGGTTTGATTAGCATATCAGTAGCCTCTTTTGATATTGAAATTAAAAATTATTTCTACTTAAACCATATATAACAAACTTGTTACAGAGAGATAACTAACATCGATGTTTCTCGTTACAATGAAAGTTTTTAGCCGAGTTGCAACTAAGTTTAAATTCGCTATTGGTTTTATAATGTGGGCTGGTTGGCATCAAACATTGATTTCTGGATAATTACTCAAAAAGTTGAAGGTGAGACGTTACTAAATGAACGTCACGGTAAGAGTTACCTCCCTCCGATTGCGTTCGAACACTGTAGACGTAAAAAAAAGTGACATGGCAAGATCAGCATTTCATTCAACAGAACTCAAAGGAAATAATGGCTAATCCCGAGATACATGTAAAAGAAAATTATGTCAAAATTTAAAATTGGTGTTTGCAATGGCTTTTTGATTTGGTTATTGTTATTGGTTGTTGGTTGTTAAAATAAAAGTAATATGTACAGCTATGGGAAAAGGTCAGTACCCACTTGAAACTTCTATTTGTACGTGTTAGCATTATGCAAAAACGATTACTATTTCAGAAATTAATTAGAAATCATTTCTGGTCCAATTTCGTTCCTTTATAATTTTCTTTCACAATTTTTTTACAGTATTTTTTCACGGTTTTGTTTTGATGTGTTTTAATGATAACAATAAAGAAAAACTTTGCTGCAGACGGAACATTGCAATATTGAAACGGAACTCGTCCCGATTTTTTTTATTTTCAGTCAGAATATCTACCTATCTTCGACATGCTTTCTGAAAAATTGAAGTCCCGGTAAAGTTTGGAAATTTTACATTTTGAAAGTGTTTACCAAGGCATGGGCTGTTAGATTATGGAATGAGCTTGGAGCTTGGATTTTCACACGAGACAGATTTTTATTTCTATTTTTTTCCGATAAACACTCTTACTGAGCAAGGCTTACTTTTTCTTATGGACATTGTGCATTATTTTTTAACGCAAAACTGAAGGCCAGATTTTTTTTCTGCAGACGGAACATTGCAATAATTGTTTTTTTCAATTCCAGTCCCCTTTTGAAAATTAAATGGTCTGTTCCTTTAAAATGTCTTGTCCTTAAATGAATTCGTATAATTGTTAGTCGTTGTATTTTTATACCAATGTTTATGAATCCACAAAAACATGTCTAATTTTAATCCTTTGTTTTCTTTTCATGAATTCGAATACATCGTGAGTCTATTTATATCTTACTGACATATAGATGAAAAACGAAAACAACTGGGATGCAGTTTTATTGTGTATCTATGTTTGTCCTTTGTATGTAGAAAGGAATCTTATCCACTAATATTGTCATTTACGAAATTTCGATGTCCAAAGAATAGCGAATTTTGATTGATGCCAATCTTCTATTGCAGCTGTTCTTGAAAGTAGTAAGCACAAGTGAGATTGTGGGTAAAGTACAGATCGTGCCTGCATGTTAATTTTTTCCGAAGAATGGCATCCGCTGTTATATCAGCACAAAAAGTGGTGATTTTCGGCCTGGAATCATGAACTACGAAAGCGTATTGATGCCACATAAAGAAAAAAAAAAATCTCGCAATTATGAGATAATTACCTCAAGATTATGACTTATCATTTCATTATTAAGAAATAATATCTAATAATTATGAGAAAATTATCTCATAATTATGAGATATTTTCTCATAATTACGAGATATTTTTTCTTCGTGTGGCATCAATGCACTTCTGTTATGTGCTAGCACAAATAAGGTCTGTTCCGCGTACTTGTATGGTATAGTACAAAGCAGAATTCCATAAATATCAAACCCATACTTTTTAATTCTCATTATAAAGCAGAAATATTAGTCACTTGGTGTAAAACAACAAATCTCTCGTCACAGAAAAAATAAGGAATTATTCACCAGCTGATCCAGTCACAAAAAAAAACGAAGGTTGCAATCCGGTTTTTTGACATTTTTGTCTAAATTCTGCACGAAATATAAGAAGTTTAAAGGAAAAGGTATAGGGGGTCAAATTCCTGGAATCCTCCCTCCAGATACGCCAATGAAATTATTTTTCAACAGTTACTGTTTAGAAAGCAATTCATGTCGTCAAATACAAGAGACCAATATTTTGACTCCCCTTTTCATGTATTGCGACTTGCTTGTATAAATAAGAAAAGTATCCCAACATATATATGTATTTAACAACAACAACAAATAAATAAATGAAATAAAATAAAATAAAATCGATAGATGATCATCTATCCAGAAAAAAAGATAGATAAACAAATAAATTAATTCATTAAAGACTTTTAGTAGTTTTATTGGGAATTCCAACAAATTAAGGATATTTGCGCAATTCAGTGTAGTTTGCCCTTTTTCTGGAAGGGAAATTATTTTGAAAAAAAAATTCTGTTACTGTCATTTTCAATAAAATTATCTTGTCAAAAGTAATAACCGTCTATTCCGGGATTTTACGTTGAATATTATCGTCATTTGCCTCCAATACAAAATGATCGGATATGAAATCTATGCGAAAACGTCACGTTATGCATTGTAACGTCGACATACAACCTTACGTTTAGCATTTTTTACACCTCTTGCAAAAGTTTGCGCTTACATAGAGAAAAAAGATGCTCCATGACATATGGTTTTCTATACATCAATGGATTTGCAATTGCGTCCTCTTCTTCGTGTTAGTTTTTGGACAGTTTGTAATCGCTGCATTTGTAGATATATCGAAAAACGTAACATTTTCAGGCGTGAAATTGGTATTTTTACAAAATGTACCCCGAAGATCACGTTTTCAATGTCAAATATCTTTCATAAGTGATCCATGACCCTTATTAAAAAGTTGATATTCCGATGTAAGTCATTAAGATCTACGTGTGTGCAAATTTTCATGAGAAAGTAAGACATAGCCATTTAGTAACATCTCACCTTAAACCTAATTTAAATGAAAAACACAGTGGGTATATTGTTGAGCATGAGAAGGGAAGTAACCCTATTGATTTTGGAGAAAGTAGGTCAAAGGTCAAGGTCACAGTGACTGAAAATAGACTAAAATTTCCAAAAAAAATTTGGTTTCCAGTTCATAATTCAAAATTTACATCTAACTGAAATGAAACATGGATATATTGTTAGATACCAGGTACCCTATTGATTTTTGAGAAAGTAGGTCAAAGGTAAAGGTCACATTGACTGAAAATTTCATGAAAAGGTTTCATCAGTTGAAATAAAAATTGGATATATTGTTGAGCAGCAAGAAGAGAGGAACTCTATTGATTTTGGGGAAGGTAGGTCAAAAGTCAAGGTCACAGAGGCTGAAAATATTTTGAAAATTGAATAAAAATTTGGTTTCTGGATGATAATTCTAAACCTTTACATCCAATTATAATGAAACTTGAATATATTGTTGGATAATAGGAGTAGAAGAACTCTATTGATTGTTGAGAAATTTGTCAAAGGTCAAGGTCACATTGACAGAAAAATGTTAGAACATTTCAGAATAATGTGGTTTCTGGACGATTACCCAAAAAGTTTACATCCAATTGAAATATAACTTTGATATATTGTTGGAAATTTTTTGAATTCTTAGAATTATGAATATTAGGTAGGAAAGAATCTAGAAATATTTGGGTCCTGGACAATTACCTTCAATAGTCCACTTTAACTTTGTCACATAATATATGAAGTTGCAACTAGGCTGTGCACCCTAGTCAGTAGTGCCATTTTGATTTTTATTTAGATAATTTATTAATGTCAACAACAATATTATAAACAATACACGAGTTTAATTCTGAATTTTCTATTTAAAATGTCATGAGGTTTTAGAATATCATTTATGATATTTTATTATAGAAACACATTGAAAATGTAGGTAAGTCATTTGTAAAAGTACTATTTAATTAGATAAGATCAGAGAGGTTTCAAAACTGAACTTAGGAATGAAAAATAATCACAAGAAGTAAAAAACTGGAACTGAGAAATAAACTAAGCCCATTGTCCATTATTATATAGATGCTTGTCTGAGGAATAAACCATCTGAAATATTGATAAGTTTGTTTTAAATATAAACAAACTTTTTATCTTACAGATTCAGAAGAGATACAATACAGTCAGAGTAAACTCCATGAAAGAAGCCAGAGAGGTCAAAAAGGTGATGGCAACCACAGCACATGATCTGAATAAAAATGCAGAGACATTGAAAGCAACTTAGTGATTGATTTATTGTAATGAACCAAAACTGTCAGAAATTGTCCTGTTTTATTGCTGAATTTGACATGATTCATTCTGAACTATTTAAAAACCAACAGCTGAAGTTTTAACATTTTTCAGTTTTCATTGCCTTGTGGTGTGATGATTAATTGCTGTATGTTAAAATATTTGGTATGAATGTTGAATGTACTTGAAATAATAGATTTAATTTTTGCTGATTGCAATGAAACACAGTTTCTAGTTGTCCATGTTTATAAATATCTCAGTTTCTGGCATAAATTCAATTTTTCCTGTAATTAAGAATAATCAAATTATTTGAGAGTTTTTACAATAAATGACTCTTTTATACACAAATTTGCATTCTACTTTGTGTTTATGGAACATTCCATTGAGTAAGTTTTGCAATAAATGAAAGCATAACCTGTGATATATAAATATATTTATTTGTATGAATGTGATGACTCATTGTTAGATGAGTGATTTGTCTTTATTAAAGATATTTATATTTGTTGGTTATTCATCACTTAGCCTTGGCATATGTTGTACAGTGGTACAATAAATTCAGTTTTATGTTTTGTATACCAATTTTATGTGTATCATTGATGTCCCTAAACCACAAATACAAATACCCATTAAATTATATTTTTAAGGTTAGACTCTACTAAATGACCAATCAGCTGCTGGCATAGTCAAAAATAGTACTTATATAAACAAAGCCATGCTACTTTCGCTTTGGATATAACTGTCAATATTGACAATATCCGAGTTCTTAAATGCTCTTGTGATCATGAAACACTTCTGGATTGACAAGCATTTTGAATCAGCCAGCCTGATTGCATGGGAAAAATACTGAAGCCTCATCAATAATGACACGTATGCCCAAGGATATGAAAGGGAAAATTGGTCATTTGCATACCTCAGTTAAATGAGACGATAGAAATTTCTTATTAGACTTTAAAGTTGGGTCATCGCTTGGATATGTGACTTGGCAGACGTGCCACTTTGAGAAAATCATATCGCCGCATAAAGTGAACTTCAGGTAATTATGAAAATTCACAAAATGTTATAATGGCCGCTTATGGAAAATATTTAGTGGAGTCTGACCTTCATGTTCATGCTTTAAACTAGAATTAAATGAACAGGATGAAGAAATTTACTGTAGAAGAACTGACTTAGATAACATAGACCCTTTACTAGTACCTTAAGAAACCAGGTGTATAAAAAGCTAGATATACATTCTCTTGAGCTTTGATGTCTGTTTTTTTTTTTAGTTTATATTGTAATCAAAATGCAACTGACCTTTGTGAATAATGAATGGAGCTGTGCAGCACATCAACACTTGTCTTAATGCTTGTTAATTTTAAGTTATACCTCTCAACAGTTACAGTTACCGTTGAAGCCATGAAAGGACAAGGTTAATTTTGAAGGATAGATATCAGCTCTAAATTTCAACTTTAACAGTACAGTAGTTATCATTATTAAAGTGAAAATACTCTAAAATAATAATATTTTCACAGTCACAAGGAATTAAGTTTAAATTACTTTATTCAAACATGAATAATAGCTTGCAAAAATAGTCATTTAATGTTTTTATTGGAAAATTATTCCAGACAATATTAGCTCCATCATTCAATTTCAATGCAAAAGATGTAACAGAATAATAAAAACATGTACAATTATGTCAAGGAAATTTGATTGTAGTTATTTTGACCTTAAGAAGAAGCTGAAAATGGCTAAAACATTTTTCAAGTTATTTTCATTCAGATTTGAAAAAAAGATGAAAAAAAAAATCACAAATTACAGTGGTAACTTTACCACTCATGTACCCCCTATTTTAGAGTTTTGAACTGGTTACAATTATATTTTTTATTTCAAAATCAGCAATCCATGAATGTTGGTATATCATGAAATGTCATCTGTTTTTCTCAATACATGAAAATTGGTATCAATAAAGTAAAATTAATCCATTGTTATTCCATTATAATTATACAGAAAAACCACAATTTGTTAAACTTTGTCATTTTTATTCAAAACACTGCTTATTGGGTACATCATTTGTCCGAATAACTCTTCCTACAGTTTTAATGGTAGGAATATTTTTATTGCAGGTTGAATTTGCATATATCAAAGATAAGCATGCTACTTGGATTTTAATTTTTGATATTTTTTTTGAAAAATACATACCTGTTTAACTTCGTCATTTTTATGCAAAATACTTCTTATAGGGTACATCATTTGTCTGGATACATTCGTTGCATATTCTAGCTTTGATATAATTTAACAACCTATGTTCTGCGATGGTTCTTGATTTTATGTTTCAGTTACGATTTTACGATGTAGAACCCTAGACTTCCGCTTGCTTTGTTTCTCTCCAGTCAAGGCGTCTCGTGATAATACATCCTACATATTTCTTGTATGTCACCTATTTCAATTTGTTACCATGTTGTTTATAATCATTTAATGGATTCCCAAATGTTTCGATTTGATCTGCACTGAAGAGACATCAGTTATCGAAATGCCAATATGCAGAAACTAAATCCACAGTAACTTCGGTATTTTGTTATTTCGTACTCACTGACTGTTAGCAGTGTGCACTTTTCTAGATGAGATTCTATGTTCCATTTTTCATCCATTAATTGCAGAAAAACCTCTGTGTTGTCGGCAGAGAGTCTTTAACTGTGGAATGAAGATTTTCTGAAAGATCACTCATGTAGAAGATAAATAAGCAAAAACCAAGCACCCATCCTTGTGACACATCGGAATCTGAAGGTTCTTTTAGTTCTTTTGGTTAAATATGTGCTCCGTTTCATAATCATAGTAAAACATGTATGCCCATTGTGGGCCCTTGATCTGGCAAATACAATTCTGTATACTGGTTAAGAAAGCCTTGGTCCAGTTTTTTTTTCTTGATCCATAGTGTTGAAGCTTTTGTAGAAAGAGACTGTGTGACATTTTACTAAAACTTTTGAAAATTTTATATTAGATGAGTTCGTTTCCTTTGCTCTGTGATGTTTGTTAGGTACATGTACATCTAATTAAGTGTTTGGCAAGATTTCTTGCATCTGTATTGGTACTGTAATGGTTAGAGTATGTTGTTTCTCTATTTCATCAAGTTACTTGTCACTATGTGTCGTATTATATGATGGTAATAAAAAACTGTCAAGACCAGAAATCCATGGACAAAAAGGTAAAGCAGATACAAAACCACCGAAAAAATGACAACCGCAGTGGTCCTGACTTGGTTATTTGAGATGCCTCTAAGTGAAATTGGTCTTTAATTTGATGCCAAATCTATTTTTGTATGAAGACGTAACCGTTGCTCTCCAATCTATGGTTCTTGTAAACGTTGTATTATGAAATTAGGATAGGTGCAATGTCTCTCCCTATCTAGGTCTTTTAGTACCAAAAGTTTTAAGTTGTATAGCTCTGCTGCAATACTTTTATACAAAGTCAGATCTCTCGCCTGTTTTCCTATTCTTGATATTGTAATAGTTATATAGAGCGACATTTTAGGTACTCTTCTGTTATATTTGGCAAACAGTTTAGTCATTTGATTTTTTCCTTTTATTGTTGAATCAGAGAATGCTAAATTCAATCGCACAATTAGTGTGTTTGCTTTGATTATTGGCTACATCTAAAGTTTCATAAGTGGCGCTGCATCGCTTTTCTCTCTTTCCATGGTGTGTTTGATAAATAACAAAATACCGAGGTTTATCGCTAATTTGCTTAATTTTCAATTGTTCCTGAGCGACGTTAATTCTGTTATCACTGCACTGCGCTGATACGAACATATTATCGTCAATCTCTGTGGAACGTTAGCAACAGCGTATTAATATCACGTCGCGTGACGTTTCGTGAAAAAAATAATCCCATGAAAGAAAGCGCTATTTAACTAAAAATTACATGTTTCACCTTATAAATTATTTCAATAGAAAAAGACACATATATTTGGTATATATCAATAACAAAATTAGCTATAAAAACACTATTAGTATTTTGTTTTGCTCGGATGGAATTCTCAGCTTGTATTGCATCTCGTGCTTCGCACTCATGCAATACAAGCTGAGAATTCCATACTCGCAAAACAAATTACTAATAGTATATATTTACCGTAAATTTGAGATTCAGCATACGGCCATTTCTACTAGGTACATCTGTTATGTGCAGACCAAATCAAAACATTTGGAAGACCATCAACCAAAATTTGTATAAAAGCTGATAGAGAACAATAACCCAATAGGGTCTAAATGAAAAGCCAAAACTAGATAAGGACAGAACTATGAAAGAGGGAGATAATCCTTACTTACAAGCAATGTTTTTTAATTATTTTTATATACATGTCCCTTACAATCCTCTCCTCTTATTCGTGTCTTATTCAAGTGTAAGTATTTTTTCTATATAGGACAATTATGCTTGTCATGACTCCCTTTGTGCAATTTGTTTGAATGTTTTATACCTCTCAATAATTAAGGGTAGTTTTTTCTTCTTCTTAAGGTCCTGTCATTCTTCCTTATTGAAAATTACATGTTTTGCGTTATTGGTGGTTTGCTTCCATCTGCTTTGTGACTTTAGTTTGTATGTGTTGTAGTATGCTCACTTGCAGACCTGTCTTGAATATGCCTCATTACTTTATTCACTGTTGAATTGTTTTTGATGTAATTTTATATTTCCATGTGAATACTGTTCATGCTATCTTCCATCACCGCTTTCCAGACTTGCTTTCTAGCTGGAAATGCAAGATACAATGTACCGTAATTCATTTGTAGGAACCTGTACAACCTGATTTTGTCCATTGGATTCATGAGTTCCTGACGGATGGTGGTAATATTCAGCATATTGAGAATCTTATTGAAGTGTTTTTGATCGCCAATTCCACCTCGGTATGTTGAAATTCCCACTGGTCACCATGTGAGAACAGTTTTTTTTCATGTTCTGCTGACGGATTTTCTAGTCCTTTCGAGATTTTATTTGTCTGATGTTTGTAGATTATAAAAGGAACTAATTCGTATTTTCTATGCTCATTTTGTTTTCTGTTTTTGCCCCCATGTTTTCACAAGCTGTATCCAAGTCTGGCTCTTCAGACGATGAATATTTCTTACATATGGCAATGAAAACGCCTCCTCCTGTCCTACTCGTAGCTCTATTTTTCCTGTAGGTAATACGCTCTGGTTGGAATATCTTAATATTTGGAATGAATTAGTCAGATATGCTTATCGTGATACAAAAAGTTCCGTATTTTCTATCTTTCATGTAGATATTTCTCTCTACTTTTGTGTTGAGAAGTGATTACTCTGTAGTTTTGCATGGTTTTGTTGTACTGTCATTTTTATAGACTGAAGCCGTTAAAAATTGGTATTGTAGACCCAAAGGAAAGTAAGCTGTAATTCGTATTGTAACAAATTATGCAGTTCCATCTTACTCAAATGTTTTAATCGGTATGTAACACTGTGTACGTCTAGGATGTTACATCTAGTGGCTTTGTTCTCCAATATCACTGGTGTGTGGTAAGTTCCACGTGGATAAATAACGTTATTACTTTGGATAGGTTCTACGTGGATTAAAATTGATGTCATAGGCATTAGCAATTAATATAAATCCTCAAAGTAATACTGCTGATCTGCTATTCGATTATCTTTCCGTAATCGATATTAGTCTTTTGGTTATTGTATAAGTAAACTGCCATATGTGGATAATTTCTCTGATTGTCTATCGCTGTCCCCTTAATGTGTAACATCAAAGATTGCTGATTTTGCATCTACAGTTCTTGCAAGGATAGCAATAAAGCCAATAAGTATGCTTGTGAAGAGTATCATTGTGCCCTTTGTGCTATATCTGGCTTTCTAAATTTGTTACTGTCGATTTTAAAGAAGTTTCCAGGTCTCTGATATTCTATGTGATACACCTGGACACAATATTTACTTGTTTAACCATCTGTTTTGCAATTTTTTGGCTTTGCGTCATCGTTGCATTGTCTGATCTTCTTCATTTCTATACCAGTTCCCTGTTTTTTGTGTATTATTGATTACAAAGAATTGAGGTGGCAAATTCAACAAGTTGATCAGAAGTATTTAAGTGGAGGAAATACATCGGCAAACTCGAAGCAAAAATGAGGAGAATGGGGATTCTTAAATAAAAAATCCAAAATTACGGCATTTCATATCCAACACGAATTGAAACAATATGAAAAAGACAAATAAACAAAAATGAACAAAAGCGCCACAAAACTAAAGCACTAGCTGTGCCAACCTCTTCAAGAACTGAGGTAATATCAGATGCTCCGGAACGGTAAGAATATTCTGCTCCCCGCAAGGTACTCGTCACACTGCTAGTAAAATGTCCGGTTTTGTCACAGTCGGTGTTTACCAGTCCGGTATCAAACACTGGATCTACTCAAAGATATTTGTTCAAATGTTTGAAAAACTGGAAACATTCTAACGGTCCGTCAAATCATGGTAACCACCGCTAAACTTCAGTATTGACAATTACAACAGTGACCGAAGAAAGAGTATCTCATAATGGAAAACTTAACTTTCACTTGATTTTATTTTGAAACTTACAATATCTATTTCTTGTAAATTTTGTCGAAAACTAAGGAGTATCTCCCTCATGCAAAGCTCTGTCCTCAGTTGATTTTAGATCATATTTGGTTATTTGTTCTCCATCAGTTTTAAAACATCTTTGAGTTTATGGTCTTACAAATGTTTAGATTTTATCACCACTGAAGTGACATACGTTGTCGAAATGGCCATATACAGAAACTAAATCTACAGTAACTACGGTATTTAGTTATTTGCTTCCATCTTGAATGAAGGTATTAGTGACTTTTGAACATGATACCTTTTTCTAGGATTTTTTGGGGGAATCTTCATAGCATCTGCTTCAATGTTAATTTTTCCTCGTTGTGGTAAAATGTCTATTGTGATTTGTATCTTTTGGTATCAAAATACAGAATGTTTGTTCCTAATGGGTTTAAGTTGTCATTATAAAAAGATCAAAGTCACAGGCTAAGTTGACCAGACCATGGTATCAATTTGTAGGTCCTATTGTGCTACATATTTTTCTTATTTATTATCTGTTTCTCTTATACTGCCCACATTAAATTTGAATATTCTGGTAGACCTCGATTATGCTAGAACGTGATGGTTCTTGATTTTATGTTTCTGTTATGACGTAGAAAACCTAGACTTTTCTTTATTAGTGATGTTGATGTGTTCTCTACACTCTATGTGGCTTGTGACGGTACATGCGAAATATTCTTCCGTTCAAGTGTGTACTTATGTGTAATTTGTTTTCGTGCATGGTAACAGTTAGGGTGTGCACTTGTCTGGATGAATTTCTACTTTCCGATGACCTCCAATGGTCATCCATATTTGCTTGTTTCATCCCGATCTGATTTTAGTTTGTGACAGTCATTTCGATGACATTTTGAGAAGAAACAACTGTGTCGTCGATAGAGAGTCATATTGTGGAATGAAAATTTTCTGGAAGACCATTAATGTAGAATAGAAATAACCAAAGCCAAAGCATCGAAGTTTGTGACACATAGGAATAGATTGACTCTGTATGATGATTGTGCTTCTATTACAACGTGTTTGGTTGTGTTGGTTAAGAGAGCCTTGATCCAGATGTTTTCCCCCGTAATCCATGTGTTAATGCTTTTGCAGAAAAAGGCTGTGTGACACTTTACTAAAACTTTTGAAAAGTTTAATGTTAGATCAATTTGTTTTCTTTGCTCTATGCAGTTTGTTAATATCTTTATACATTCTATTGCTTCAATATTGGTACTATAATGGCTAGAGTATGTTGTTGCTCTCTTTTATTACTGGTAAGTTACCTGTCATAGTGTTTAATTATTTTAATTGGATACAAAAAAGTAAGTAAAATTGGACTGTTATTTGGCGTCAAATACTTCTGTTGTTTTTGTTTGCAGGCGTAACTGTTGCTGATCTCCAGTTGTTAAGCATGGTTCTCGGTTCTTTATTCATTGATGAGTTATGTAAGTTTTTGAGGATTGTGAAAGGATGGGTGCAGTCTTCCTGTTGCTTTTAGTACTATAGGTTTTATGTTGCCTGTTTCTGATACAATATAATTATGGATTCCGATTTCATGTCAGTTTTCCTACCATTGGTGTTTTGGTAGTTAAAGTTTTATTGTCTCGTTACTCTCCTGATATATCTGGTATAAAGTCGTGTCCTTTGAAATCTTTCCCATCAATTGTTGTTGGGTTAAAAAATACTCAATGAAACTGCTCATTTAGTATGTTTGCTTTGATTATTTCATCTTTCTTTAACTTCATATTCTTCCTAACCGGCGCTACATCACTTTTACACCTTTTCATGTGTTCCCTTCTTTCTTTTTATTCAGATGATACTATTTTTCCTGTGAATGTCCAGTAAGCTCGTCCTGACTAAATTTGTATCATTTTGTTTCAGTGTATTATATCTCTTTATATCTTTAGGGTTTTTTCCTACCATTGGTGTTTTGGTAGTTAAAGTTAAATTGCCTCGTTACTCTCCTGATATATCTGGCATAAAGTCGTGTCCTTTGAAATCTTTCCCATCAATTGTTGTTGGGTTAAAAAATACTCAATTAAACTGCTCATTTAGTATGTTTGCTTTGATTATTTCATCTTTCTTTAACTTCATATTCTTCCTAACCGGCGCTACATCACTTTTACACCTTTTCATGTGTTCCCTTCTTTCTTTTTAAGGTCTATCCGGTGACAACGGATAGACATTATTGGGATTGTAAAATTGTAAAAAAAATGTTTTTCTTCTTTTCACAGAGGTGTCTAAGTGGGTAAGTGTAGGTCGATGAAATTTGGTGGGGTTTTGTAGTTTCTGTTGAAGTTATGATTGTATCCGTCTTGGGTCGTTTCGTTATCAGGGGAGGGGGTTATTTTAGAAAACTCCCTAAACATGTTTTGTGATATTATTCGGAAATGGTAATAAATAGGTAGTGAATTGTAATGGGAAAAATGTTTGTCAGGCTATGACAGATATTTCGTTCATTTGGGCGAATGTTGGTGGATGGACCGTTTTCATGATAAGGGCTTGCAAAGTTTTGTTATTTTTCTTGGAGCAATTATTTGGGGAAATTTCGGAATGTGTAAGAACTAGGTATGTGGGACCTATATCATTGTATTTAGTTGATATGTTTTACATTCAAAAATGTAGGGGTCAAAGGTTTATTGGTCACTTTAAAAGGGATGACATCAGTTCCTTAAAATAAAATGTCTACACGAATCCAGCTACTGATTTAAATGATAAATGATCTGCTTGTCAAATTATCTAAATTGTGGTTTCGTGTTTACTAGGTAAACTGAAACTTGATCAGCTGGGTGTCAAAATTGATATTTAGCAGACGACAAAAGTAAAGCATGTGCACACTTTATTGTTTTATTTGTTTTGTTTGACATACAATTACACATGGATTACAGAAGAACACTAATGAAAACAACATGTTTT
>MJUU01071875.1:45156-86748 GCA_002080025.1 Modiolus philippinarum
TGACCGATGAGGTCTTTTGCCCGGTGAAGTCTAGTGTCTTACATTTGAACTTTCTGTAACCCAGCCACTAATACATGTATGACAACAATAACATGGCACAGCGATAAAAATAAAAACAATGGCAGCAAAGGACGATATATTTTACTACTGTATTTTAATAGTATTTGGAAATATGAAGCCTTGTGTAACAGTTTGTATGACCATCTGCACATTTTTGAGATAAAAATAATACAATTTGTAGAAAATCATGAAATAAAATAAATAACTGCCCAGTTTTTCATTTATCAAAATTATCAACATTGAAAAATATCTTTCAGCATATTCTTAAATAAATTCTTTTAATTGTGAAAACGTATACACTTAATAAATCTGCTATAAAACTAGTAAGTATTAAAACAGACAAACTTTTCGTGTGTTTTATATAATATTTTCAGCCATTTGCTGTGCACATTCAGATGAAAACTTCAGCGAAGCTGATAAAATTAGAACCTCGGTTGTTCCAAGAACAATTGAGAGGTCGGTCCAATTAATTCAGGCCACCTATATATTGATATGAGGCCTTTGCGTTGAACAAACATGTGTAGGTGATACGAGTTATTGCTACAAAACTTTGAACTTTGATATGAGACATTGCTATTGGATGTATTCAAAACAGTAATAGATAGTAGATAAAATGCTGGAGAAAATGTGTGTCCTGTTACGATCTACATTTGTAGCAAAGGAAAGGGTGATTAAACCAACAGTTTGGAACCTATTGACCAAAAACTGATTTTCGACAATCGATTTCCGGTTTTCTTTTGCTTGTCGCTTACCATTATAGTAACAATAATGTATTAAATACAAAAAAGTACAGGAAGATGTTTCTTTCAAAATCAGGTCAATATCAAAGTATCATGGACAACAAAAACTTTCGTTTTACGTCAATGTATATTGATAAATGTACATATTAAAGGTAAATATATATAGTGTCTTAGTTTAATCGGTTAATCTGAAATGAGAGCATTATGGCACAACTTCCGGATAGACCTATCAATTGTTCATCGAACAATTGACATACTAGTTATTCAGATGATACTATTTTTCCTGTGAATGTCCAGTATGCTCGTCCTAACTCAATTTGTATCATTCGGTTTCAGTGTATTTAAATCTCTTTGTACCTATAGGGCTTTTTTTTTCTTTTTTTTTCTTTTTTTTTGTTGTTGTTGTTGTTGTTGTTGTTGTTTTTGGGGTATGGGGTTTTTCCTATAGCTCGATAATTCATGTCTCTCTTTCCTAGATTTTATGTTCTGCGTTGCGTTTTGTTTCATGACTTTAGCTGGTGTGTTGTCGTATGCTCTCTTCCAAGCCTGTCATGAATATGTCCCAAAACTTATTTGCTGTTGGATTGTCTTTGGTACAGACAATATCGTAATATCGTGGTCTGATATTCCTTGCACAACATCCGTTCTCATTATCCCAGCATGAAATGCAAGATAAAGTGTCCAGTGTTATTTGTTGTGTAAGCCGTTACCTGAACATGTTCATTGGAGTAAAGAGTTTCTGGTGGATGGTGCTGATAATCAGCATACTAGGTGCTTGATTATGAGAGAATTGTTGGTACATGGATTATAGATTCAGATACAATCAAAATGCTAATAAAACCAACTTCTTTGTTGCTACATTGACTGTCTGTGGGTTTATTATCTAGATAGGTTTATAGTCATGTCTAAGAAATAACCTACAATGTAGTCTCTAGTGTTGAAAAGGTTTTCTATTGGTTGAAGCAGAGGCTGGTAAAAGTACCTGTACTTCTTTTACGTTATTATCTGTTTTAGTTCCATGTTACAGTTCAGAATTTATCTTCAGTTTTAGTAGTCCCTTATGTTACTGTCTTCATGTATGTTACAGTAACACTCTTCGTGTGAGTCGAGAAGCAGGTGTTTTAAGACTAACCAAATTGCTGGATGAACTCCATCTACTTTGTTGACGAATATGTTAATTTTTTTTCTCGTAAAATGGCTCAGTGGTCAAATACCAAGGTTGAACATTATTTGTAATCTACTCAAGCTTTATTCTCAATTTTTTACCAATACAAATTATGGTTGGTACAAAAATTATAAAGGTAAAAAGTTCGAGGTCAATGGTCAAGTCTTTAATCTGACAACCCTTAAGGGGGTTAATGTGTTAAGCAGTTATAGTTACAAATAATTCTAAAATGGCTGAAGGTCAATTGTCATTGCCATTGGTTACCTTTTGTATGTAAACAAAAGAAGTGTTGGACATTTCCATTTCATTTTATATGTCATCTCTTACTATATTTGAGATGAGTGAAAAATGTTTCGCATAGAGGTCTACAACTCCAAGGGGGGGTTTGTGTTTTTCTGATTTTGCTATATACTGAGTCTTCAAACTTCAACGAAAAAGAAACAGAAAAACAAATATCTTAATTACAAATTTTATATGTATGTTCATTAGAAGTCTAAAACATAGTTCCTTTGTCTTAATGTTTTTGTTTGTTCTAATATTCAAATTCCTTATTGATAGGTAACGTGTGTTTTCAGCTGTATTTTGTTTTCAAAATGGATCTATAATATTAAACTATTTTAATGTGGATTATAAAATTCTAGTGGTCTGTGGAGTCAAGCTTCTGTTTGCATACTGTAAACTACATATAATATAATTAAAAGGGGGTTTGTTGGAATACATTTCAGTAACTGTTTAGCGTTAAGACAGCAGCAGTTGTTATACAGTAGATGGTCGTGATACTTGCTACCGCTGACCATTATATATGATATTCATTTAAAACATGTCGCTACATACACTAGCTGTCGGTGACATTATAAATCTGTATGCTGAACATTGCTTTGGATTTTTGCATTCTGACCAATCATGGTAAGTAAACTTTACAGAGAAGCTGAGAAAAGTAACCAAACGGACATAATGCAAAGAAGTCCAGATTATATATGCTTCCTATTATATGTTTCGGACCGTCTCCGAATACTATTCTTCGGGGTTGTTTATACTACAATGGTTGGCTAACAGCAACAGGCATCGAAACTCGGTGGTATTGAAATGGTTAAATACAACCTGAACTTACATAGACGCTTTGTTTTTGGTCGTTTTAACCTGGAGATGAGACATTTACCCCGTTTCCTTTCTTTTTTCATATTCTCAACAATACTGATCTTCGCTGCATATCAAATACCAAGAGAGTAATAAATACGATAAGCTTGTGTTCCAATCTCAAAATATATATGTATAAACTATTATTTCCAGATAATTTGTAATATATCGGGTAAGTGTGATAAGTTTTCATTACTAGTACGCTTTTGACTTACACTGTATCCATGCAACTGATTTTCTTGTTGACCGGACTCGGTTGTGTAACTCCAATATACTGTTCTCGGACGTGCGACTGCCGTATACTTGTGCCAGAATTATTACTAAGAATATAGATGAAATCCTTACTCGAATACATAATCTCACCTATGGAATTACTAAGCTGGAATACGTATGAATTTGGTGTATGATTAGAAAAGTGAGGGACAACCCTGTAATCTTACATTGGCTCTTTATTAAGAACAATAAAATTGGTTACTTTCAATAATAAGTGCCACAATTTTATACCAGTTTGAAAAAGCAACACAAATTAATACAAGATATAACGAAAATAGACCCAACTAAACACGAAAATAGCAAATATGAGCACTAAAAAGAATCACTCTATTGACAAATACATTTTCAACCGTTCCAGCCATATTTTGTACCGTTCGCAGAGAGACTTGGAAATATACGACGATGTTTACATTTGAGAAGGACATTAAGCTTGATTCTCGATATACAAAAAGAAATTATTCATATTATGTGTTTAATCTTAATGCATTATAATGGTACTACAAAAATATATATTTATATTTTAATGTTGTTTTTGATTTCACAAATCGGTAAATCTTGTTTATCTGTAGAATAATGCGTAAATATTATTCTAACTTGTGCAACAAAAGTAGAATATCTATCGACAATAACAAAAGTATAACTTTCATTACCTGTAGAATTTATTATACATTAGAAAGGACAAACTTGAACGATGGCTGTTACGATTTTTATCTATCAGTGTTACAATTTTCACCCGTTAGTGCTACAATTTTCCAACGTAACTATCGATTGGATGCTACCATTTTTTACCGATACAATCTATCTTGAAATGCATGATCTAATATAGTTATACGATTATTTTTCTTTATACATCATTTAAAACATGCATATACATTTGTCTTTTGTCTTTTTATTGTTTTTCTTGTGCAGTTCCCTGTTAGATCGCGGCGTGTGATTAGAATTTTTGGCCACTGTAAGCGTTTCCTGTTATTTTCTCTTCATTAATAAATAAAAAGACATTTTCTGACGTTTTTTTACAATTGATTCAGTCCTTTGTCACACCGAATCAGTTTCTAATGTGTTCTGAGGTGTTACGGGTCACAAAACTGCCAGAGAGAATTCTCTGATATTTTCATGACTTACGCTTTGTTATTACAATAAAAATTGGGGGTCACCGGCCATATAAACTTGGAATCTGTCATTTACAAATCAGCTGTTTTGGTTAAAATAATAGGGAAATTAGCGAATTTTAACAAAATTTTAATTCATTTTAGTTACAGTAGACCAAATTTTTCAAAATTTGGTAAATTGTTAGCTATTAAATATACTTGCCTTCGATTTGCATGAAAATTGAGGATCACCGAACTTATTGTGAAAACTTTTTTTTCCTTTTATTTCTATACAAATTATTTCCCCTTGACAGAACAAGAAGGTTGCTGAAAAAGTTCCATATCCTGCTAGTTACCCAATAAAGTGACATATCTGATCAAATTTAACTATATAATCAGATTCAAAAATTATTTTAAATTATTTCACCAATTAATTCCATTTTTTGTCAGATACGGAAGAATGGTGCACAATTTTAAACCTATCGCACTACCTTAATTGACGTCACCAAGGAACGTCGAATGACATGTACCGACTGGTAATAACGAATCGTATTTGTGTTTTTTTTAAATATGAGAAAAATAATTAGACACCGTTGAAATTGCAAAATCTAGAAATCTGAGACAAACCTGGAAAAATTTAAATGGATTCCGAACTCGGCAAGCCTCGTCAGAAAAATATTGAAATATTACCTTAGGGTATCAGAGATTTACTCGAACTTGCGATTCTTATAATATCGCCTTTTCACAAGGACTGATACTTTTTCTCAGCGCTCTAAACCAACTTGCAAAGTTATTGAAAGAATACCACAAATGTTCCCTGGAAATATGACGTGACGATTAGTATGTGATTACCGAAGCTGGATGATAACTTCGTTGCCACCAATGGTACGGAATTTTTATAGAAAACGTTATAGAATTTTGCATTACTCGCAGTTCATGAAAAATAGTTGGTTTAACGGTACATATTCATTCTTTGAGCAAACAGTTTTGAATTATTAAATCAGTCAACAAATAATACTGGATACATTGCAAGAAAATTTTAAGCAATGGCAGACATCTTGATTTTAGCATGAGCTTGCGAGTAGAGTGAGAACCCCCAGTAAGGTGTAAGAAATCTCGCACCCCCAAAAATCACAAGATATTTTGGTCCATTGGGCGAGAAATACATTTCTTCCCTGGGATTTTTGGTCAACGATTAGTTAAAATTCTATGATGAACTTTGATAACATAAGATATCGAATAAACTTATCATGAAAATGCATATGCAAGCTATTGTCATGATAATTTGAATTATTTGTCATATTTATTCTGAAATTAAAGTGAATGTTTTGAAATTTGATAAAATATAAATATAGCAAATACAAAAATGCAAATTTTAATTCATATTTTTTCCTTAATTAATAAAAATCGTGTGGATTTAGCTATGTGTTACCAATTTCAGCTGAAATATTTTGTTATAAAGAAAATATTCGTAGCAACACTTTAACACATCTGATACATGTATGATATCTTGGCTCATCAAAGTATCCAACTTTGTCTTGCCATTTTAAACACAGAAATATGTTACGTTTTATTTAATTCAGTGGTTGTACCGTTTAAGACAAAATGCATATTATTAGGAAAATAAAATAATACAGTGAAGCTAGTCATTACCTACAATATATTTATAGTTTATTTTTGTACATACTGCTTACGGAGAAAAACAGTATCACTTGGGGTAGAAAATGGTAGCCCTAACGGTGAAAAGATTAGCATGGTGTGAAAATATGTAGCAGTGAAAATAACACCGCCGGTACAATTAACGCTTTTCATTACGAACAGAGTATTTCAACCGTTCCTTTATATTAGATAATAACATAATATGTTTGTACCTATCCAAATAACAGTATATATCTAACTATATTGCTGGTTCACGAGCTTTTCTATAGTTACATGTTCCCTTTACTTTCATTTTACCCCTTTACTGGGTATACAACTCGTACAGCCGTACAGGTATATTGGGTAATAGTACGACGAGCAAAACTGACAAAAAATGCACTAAAATCGACGTTTTTTACTTTCCAATGATTTTTATTCGACGTAATATATAAATAAGATATAAACTAACGGGACAAAATCATGACAGGAACGGTAGAAAATATATTTGTCGATTCGCACTTTGGATAAAGTGGGAATATTTGAATAATTCTAAAATAACTTGACATCATTAGTGGCTTTTTCAATTTGTTGGTTTCAGTTGCATTTGGAATCTTGAATCGGGGCAATCGAACATTGGGAGTATTGATATTAGAAACCTGTATTATATAGACTTTCAAAATTTTCTTTGACAGTTGACACCGGCAAACTCGGCCATTTTTTTAAGGTTTTGATTGTGTCAATGGTAAAAAAAGAACTTTTAAAAAATCCTTGCTATTGATCATGTCACCTAGTTTACCCACATACTCCACTGTATTTCCCAATTTTATGTTTTGAATTGAGGAATTAAGAAATGAAAAGACAATCATTTTTATTCACTTTCGTTTTAAAAGACGTTCTAAGGTTTAAACCAGAATTAATGTTGCATGCTGTCATACAGTATATAACCTGTGGGAATAGGTAGAGATGTTTTCATCATCATTCAGGCATGTTTGCCAAAATTTACTAACCGTGCAATAATGTTTAAATTGAATTCAATTTGTTATATGAAGTTTACTTTTTATAAACATGTTTAATGAATAGCAACATACAAATATGGGAGTCCTGGTACCCGAAAACAAGTGAAATATATGGATTTTCTGGTATTCTAATGCTTTAAAATGGAGGAAAATATCCTAACCCTTGGTGATACAATCTGTCTTTTCGCGGAAAACTGCTTAGGATATGTGTATGCTGATAAGGCGAGGTAAGGCATGAGATATTTTCTTCTTTTTTTCTGAAAGTCGACATAAACTCGATCGGCAGTTTTTTGTCTGTTTTGTTTTGTTTTTTCAATTATTTCTTACGATTCGTGGCATGTAATAGTAGGCGAGGTCAAAATTTGCCTTCTCGCAAATTTATGATAAATAAAATTTTCATTGATATTTTGCTTATTTGTAATTTCTGCCAAGTAGAAGTTCATCGAATAAAGATTACAAGTTACGTTCTCTCGTCTGCAATTTCTGGTAACTACTGTGTAAGTAAGTCAGTTAGTCCGTTCTTTTCCGACGTTGACGATACAGTCACTTGGGTCGTGGCTACCTATACGCCGAAATGTTTAAGTTATATGCATGTTACTACCATCACGCCAACGTACATAAAGTCACTAGTTATCTAATCTGCTTGTCGTGACTATATTTAACAGTTACTAGTTACCTTATATCTGATTGTCGCCGAATTGTAAACCTGATGTGACTATTTACATGTCAGTGTTTTGCCTTATTTATACTAAGCAACAAGGAGACGTCGTAATGTCATATCCAGTAAAAAACGAATTACTATCCTCTACGTCATTCATTGTCGATATTGGGAGTTATTTTAAGTATAAATTTGGATATGGAGTAAATGCACATGAGACAAAGTCTCTAAAAATACATGTACATGTTTGAACCAAGCAATGAAACAACGTTTTATTGCCGTCATCATGGAGCCTTTAACAATGAGTCTACATATGAATGCTTCATAGTATGATACTTCAAAAAAAAACAAACAAAAAACAAAAAAACATTGCTTGCTGTATTTCGTTTCTCCATCTAACCAAAATATGACAATTTACCTAAGTTACAGCAAATATAACGTGACGCTGCTTACTAGTAGAAGGATGTGTATTTTTTTTATCCCGACTTAGAAAAGTACAAAATAATATTAAAAAAAAAGATAATCAAATATGGAGTACAATCAATTGTCAATGCCACAGTTGTGGTGCAAATTTGATTGGAATGGCAATTGTTCTGGAAAAAATAATTATTAGTACCATATAAGAATTTTTGCATAAATAGTGAGGATTTATCATAAAATATTAGGCTTTTTTGTACACAACATTCCCAGATTCATTAATTCCGATATCTTCCTAAACGTAGTGGTCCTGGTGCTACATTTCGAAATATAAATTGAATGGTTGAATAGGGAGGAAACTTTGAATAGAACAGAATATAACATAATTATTGTAAACTTATATATATACTTTAAATATGTATACTGTTTAATGTTTTGTATGGATATAAAAGCTTTATATCCCAGTGTACCGAGGGCTGAAGCACGTGAATCGGCAAGTCAAGCACTTGAAAATAGAACAGAGAAAGATAAACCGACGGATGAAGTTCTTCGAATGTTGGACATGGTTCTTGAGAATAATAATTTTTCGTTTAATGGTAAACATTACATTCAGGTCGAAGGGACAGCTATCGGTTCACATCTAGGTATGAATTATGCATCAACTTATCTTGGATCATGGGAGAAAATATTATTGGAAAATTCTGTTGAAAAGCCACTTGCGTATTTTCGTTTTGTTGATGACATATGGGGGGTGTGGACTTATGGCGTGGAAGCACTTAATAGATTTCATAATGCAGCCAATTCAATACATCCTCGTATTCAAGTAGATTTAAGATATTCAAGCGAAAAACTGGAATTTCTGGACGTTTTGACAATAATCGAAAATGGAAAGCTTAAAACAGATTTATATGCCAAACCAACAGATAAGCACCTATATCTCCATTCAAAATCATCACATCCCAATCATATGAAAAGAGCAATACCGTACGGCTTAGCAATAAGGGTTAAACGCATATGTTCTGAAGAATCCGGATATCAAAAGCAGAAATCTGAAATTACAAAACAATTGTGTAATCGTGGATATACCAAAAAATCCGTGGAAAAGGAATTGAACAAAGTTGACAATTTAAGTAGGGAAGATCTTCTTAATTACAAAGCAGGCAAATCTAAAACCGACAGGGTACCGATAGTTCTGACATATTCTAAGGGATTGCCAAATGTCAGACTAATAATCAAAAACAAAATGTCAATCTTGCACAAGTCAGACAGGTTGAAAAACATTTTTACGCAACCGCCGATTTTGGCATATATAGGCGCGACAAAAAATCTGAAAGATATATTAGTTCATAAAAAGCATAATGCAACTTTCTTTTATTCACCGAATAAATGTGAACCATGTGGAAAAATTGAGCGATATGTCCGTATGTACGAGACACTTCAACCTTCATGAATTATGAAGGAAAATCATTCAACATTAAAAACTTTATCAACTGTACTACGGCTAATGTAGTATATGCATTATTTTGCAAGCAATGTAAAAAATTTATTTATGTCGGAGAAACTGGAGATACACTTTATCAAAGGCATTTATTAAACTTTTCATTGATAAGAAGAAATAAACCAGACCCGGTCGCACTCCATTTTAATTCCGAAAATCATTCCGTCAAAGATTACGAAATTGTGGCACTGGAGAAAATATGTGGAAATGCATTTTATAGAGATACAATTGATAAACTTTGGATCAACCGTTTACGAACTACCAAACCATATGGAATAAATACTAAAACATGACGCTCTCTTTCCCGGTACTTTACTAGTTGATCGTGACGTTGTACATTTATGACCATGCTACACAAATAAAGTTCCGCTAAAGAAGGTCGGTTCACGACCGAAAGCTCCGGATATAATATTACAGATTTTGTTTATACTCCTCATTATGAGAGACTTTGCATATACTTTAAATATATATTTGTTACTTGATACGAGTCGAAAGTTTTTCAACAAAAGTAGAATGTTTATTGAAATATACTCAATACATTCATAGTTAATAATATTTTTGTATTGAACAGTAAAAATATTATAATTAGTATCCGTTCATGTTATAGGCTCTCTCATTTGAAAAAAAAACATTAATATTACGGTAGTTGTCAAAATGGACCTGTAAATAAGTAAGGATGAGATTGTAGTAGAAATTTGTTTCATTGGTGGATCCAGAGGAGGGTTCCGGGAGGTTTTACCACCTTTTTCTGGAAACATTTTTAAAATTTCATGAATTTCAGAATTTAGGCTCAAATCGATAAAACTGGCAAAACAAATTGACTGGAAACCCCTTTTTGGAACCTCATCGGACCCCTCCCCTTTTTCTTGGAAGACTGGATCCGCAGGTGTGTTTCATAACATTCCAGTTTCGACTTTTAAAAGTTCTTTTAATTGCGAGATTTTTAGAGTAGAACTGTTGACTCGTTGTTAAATAGAAATGTTTGATATTTCTTTAAATGCGCGAAATACGCATGCAAAGAATCATCAAATGATGTACCACTTGTTGTCTACAGTATGGAAGGGAATCCAAGATTAGACGTACTTTTATTAATCACACACAGTCTCTGAGAACTGAGCGTCATTCAAGCATGACATGTAATATATAGGTCAAAGTCTTCTAAAGAACTATCCGACTAAAAATTGTTGTTAATCTCTCGCACAGTTTCTGAGAAACTGATCGAAACACAAAACGGACAGACAGGACTTACTTAACATGCTCCTTTTAGATTTATGGCGAGATATGACGTAATAACGCAAGCCCCATTTGACATGGAATCTAGAATCACGGTGAAATGGTAACATACTCTCATTTTGTGCGTTTTCAGTGGCGTGTCAAAATTAAAAACTTCAAAATTGTATTCTTCTCTACTAAGCACAGAAACTTAGCAACTAGATCAAAATAACATGTCCAAGTGTGGTCAACATGTCTTCCTGAGAACTGTTACTTGGTGTGCTAAAAGGCCAGATGCTTCCTGTAGACTGTTATTATGCTTCAGTAAAAGTCATAATCTCAATGTGGACTGTTAATTGGTATTCGAGCACAGTAGAAGCCTGGTCTTCCCGTAAACTGTCCGTTGTATTCTAGCACAGTTGAAGCCAGATATTCCTAGACTGTTACAGGGTGTTTAGCACACTTATCATAAGCAGCTACTAAATAAGTGTACTACAGCACAATAAAAGGCAGGTCTCCCTTTGGAATGTTACGTGATGTGATGTGCTACAGTAAGGTCATATACAATTGTAGACTGAACTTACTTTGTGTGCTAGCTCTGTAAAACCCAAACCCCCACTGTAAACTCTTACTGTGCTACAGTAAAAGCCTGACACCCCTGTTGACTCTCCCTGGTGTTCCAGCAAAGTAAGTTCCAGATCTTCCAAAAATGTTACTTTGTGTTCTATCACAGTTAAAGCCAAATCTTCCAGCTTGACTGTGTTTTTGTTGTTTAGCACATATAACGAAAGATGTTTGTGAGTACAGTTACTGTGCTATAATAAAAGCCAGATCTCTCTGTTGATTGTTATTTGTGTTCTACAGTAAAAGCCATATTTCCTGTAGACAGTTACTTGGTGTGCTAGCTCAGGAAAAGCCAGGTCTGCATGTAGACTATACTTGGTGCTCCAGCACAGTGAAAAAGAGCTTACATATAGACTGTTACTTGGTGCGCCAGCACAGTGAAAAAGAGCTTACATATAGACTGTTACTTGGTGCGCCAGCACAGTGAAAGCTAGTCCTGCTAGTATACGGTTACTTTGTGCGCTAGCATGTGTGAAAGCTAGCCCCTCCTGTGCACTGTTACCTTGTATACTAGCAGGCTTTCCGAAATGTGCCGGTCCGTCGGTCCTGACCGGCATTTTTGAGTCTGGACCGGCAAATGATTATCCGTGTCGGACTAGAGGACCGGCAAGAGATTTCATCTGTCCATTGGTTGTTGCCTCTGTTTATTTGCATGTCAGTAGAAAATGTTTCAACCGGTCTTTAAAGTATAACATTCCTTGCTTTCTTTATTAAATATTTGCTTTAGAATACAAGCTTTATTCAATTTTGACTACGAAATCCCAAATGGCTGCCTTCCGATTTTGTACATCAGAACCGGAACGGAGAAAACACGATTTTTTTCCGGATTTTCGTCATAATGGTCCGGCAAGTTCACTTTCGGCCGGACAATTTTTCTTGCTTGTCGGACCAAATGACCGGCAGAATTTTTCAACTTTCGGAAAGCCTGTACTAGCAAAGTAAAAGCCAGATCTTCCTGAATAATGTTGCTTATTATGCCAACACAGTAAGAGTCTGATCCTCCTGTAGAATGTGACTTGGTGTGCAAACACAGTAAAAGCCAGATCTTCCTGAATAATGTTGCCTATTATGCTAACACAGTAAGAGTCTGATCCTCCTGTAGAATGTGACTTGGTGTGCAAACACAGTAAAAGCCAGATCTATCTGCAGACTTATACTTAATGTGCCAGCACAGCAAAATCAAGATCTTCTTGTGTACTGTTACTTCGTGTGCTGGCACAATAAAAGCAAGATCTTCATGTAGATCCTGTAGAATGTTAATTGGAGTGTTAGCACAGTAAAACCACATCCCTCTGGTCAGGTGTCACAGCACAATAAAAGCAAGATCTTCCTGTAGATCCTTGTGTGCTAGCATCCTTTGGACTTTTAATTGGTGTGATGTGCTATAGTAAAAACCATGTGATCATCAGATCAGAAAATTTAATTACTCGCAATCAGCATTAACAGCTATGCAGTATCAATTTAGCAATATATATAGCAGCATATAAGTGGTCTGCATTACCATTTTTGAAACAACACTGACTCGACTTCCTATATCTAAAGTCATTATTATTTATATTCAAAACAGTTGCATCCTTTGTTTCTAAAGCAATAAAGACTTATTCATTCTGTATGAAGACAGTGGTGAAATTGACCCATTTCGAGTTTCCGGAGTTACCTCCCATGATTAAAAATAAGCGGCTATCGAGGATAACTTTTAACATAGAATATAACGGGAGGGTTGCAGAAAAAATGCTGTAACTTCGGTTTGGAGAAAGTCTATTGTGAAAAACAATATTGGAAACGCAATGTAAAATGTATTGCTTATTAGTCCATCTTGGGCAAATGTTATTTGAAGTAGCGTAATTTACTTGTAGTACTGGCAAAAAGTGATGTCAGTGCAATTTGTACTCAATATCACGAGGGTGGTGTAATTTGCGTCCAAGTGGTATAATTTACAAAACGAAAATCGATATTAAAAACAAATAATTTCAGTAGACGGTGATACTTATTATTTCCCTTTGTACGTAAATGGGGAATTATTCATAACATTCTGTCATGTTCAATGAATCAGGCATTTTTATTGTTAGTACATTCTGGGACTAATATAACCAGAGACATATATATGTCTCTTATATAACTATATTAGTCCCAGGTACATTTCCCGGTGTACATTTACATTCATTTATTGTGAAATGGTTTCAAGAATTATAAAAGAGATACGTTGAAGAAATCATAGTTACATAATAATGAACTTAAAAATGATATATACAAGTTTCTAAGTAGATCCACTACAATACACAACATAATTGTTTAAACCTTACAAACAGTGAATTTTAATTCTTTATTTAAATACAACTAATTGTATGGAAAATTTAACAGAATTGGCACATTTAAATCCCAGGGATAATATTTTTAAAGCATATATTAGTGGTGAACATGTTACCTGGTTACAAGTAAACAAAATAATGTACCCGAATTAATGCGAGTCTTTTGTCACCAATCAACCATGTTTAAATTGACAGTCCCGAAGGTCAAGAAATCTACCCCAAATCGTTCTTCGGTAAAATCCGTTAAGTCGTGAAATAAATCCAATAAACCGTGTTCAACACAAGTAGTCAGTGCCAAATTACTAAAATAATAGATAACGGTGAAATATTTCTGAGGATATGTAACAATGTATTTATTAAGGAGTTAATTATATAATTAGTGAAAATGGCTGAGGACACATTATGTGTAGGAGATACTGTCTGTTTATACGCAGCAGAAAGCTATGGATTTGTTATGTCCACACAATCAAGGTGGGTTAAAATGCTGACTAAATAACAATTCATTCGCAGGCGCGGATCCAAGGAATTTGAAAAAGGGTGTCCCAATTTAGAAGTGAAAGTAATTTGGGGTATTTTTTCATAAAACATCAAAATATTCATTAAAAAATTCACGTTGTCCGCAATAGTGGGGGGGGGGGGTTACCCCAGGAACCCCCTTGGATCCGCCAATGTATTGAAAGAAATAAACATGAAATATTGTCGGATCCAGAGGCCCGGCTCCGGGGCTGGTACTCGCTTTTTCTGGAAATCATAGAATTCAATAAAAAAGAAAAAAAAGCAAAAATCTAGTAGTAAATGTATTACTTATTAGTGCAACTTCCTATTCCTATTTTCTGGAACCCCTTTCCCAGATCATCGGTCGTTGAAGTTACTTTTTCTTAATTCCGATTCGTAATTCCATATCTAATATGATAGATTGGGGGTGTATTCCGTTTTCGTATATATATATGCTCATTTATGATGTCGAAATTGAGATGAAAGCAACGATTAGAGTCAATTCTGTCTAGATCGGGATTTTGCTCTGGGAAAGGCAACATAACAAATCGACTAGATTCTTTTTCGAAGTTTGCTAGAATGCATTGCATTCAATCAACATTATCGTTTAATTAAAATGAAATGACATAGAATTACAAAAACTACCGGTACCATATGCTAGAACCCCGTGGTAAATTATACTCAAACCTCATTAAAAATTATTTTTAGAATGTGCATTAAAAGCAAAAAATTGTCTGTACAAAACCCTGTTGGAAGGTACTTTTTGTCGCACCTGTCCTTATTGATAATTATATTGTAAACATGAAGTGACCAGTATTTTCAATATAAATGTTAATTAGAGAGACAGCAAATCAATAATAAGGAATATTACAGAGATTATATCCAGTTAGATAGACAATTTAATCTACACGACTGAACTTTGTCATATTTCATCATTAAAGCAACCCGAAACAAGAAAGCTTTCCTAAGCACTCACTGTCTTTTTGAGGGTTACACATTTGTGGCAAAATGACGAGAAGACATACTTCTCATAAACACATCCGTTCAAACGACTGAAACACGTTTGAATCGAACGCACCCACACGGAAAGAGCAAAGAGCCCAAAAAAAGGAACTAATGAAACATTTTCTGACGGATATTTACATATGTAGCTGATTTAGATTAGTAGAATTCAACATGACAATCATAGGATTGTCATAGGATACATCCTAAGATTCAGTCAAAAGGAAATATTACAGAATCAAATGCTAGTAAATAGACATATATTTGTTCCCAAAAGAAGACATGTAATATTTTTAGATGGAACTTGAATCCAAATAGGCGTGCATACGGCTATTAATGTAACATTTGATATAGACTATAACCCGATCACACAAATATCATGGATTGTTCATACCAATCAAATGGGAGCTAGAGCAAAAATAAGTACAAAATGTACTACAAACTAGACTACCAGACTGCCGCTCTTAAAAATTAAAACGCCAATAAGAAACACAATACTCTCTGGAAGGGTATATATTCAAAAAGTGAAAACATTTCTTTTGATCATCATTGCCAAAAATGTAAGTGTACTAAACGATGATTGACTGGTCTTTGTTCATAAAGGTTACCCGTCCCCTAATCTAGTAACGTTAGAAAGAGGAAAAAAGGTTTCATTCACTTACTATAACAAAATCAACTAAGGAGGGTACTTAAGATTCATGCAAAAATATTTGTCAATTAAAGAAAACGCATACATTTCGATTCAACTCGCTTTACAAAGACAGAGTTCATCCTTGATCTGCAAAGTTTTGGCTTTCTCCGGCTCCATGCCGGTAAAAAAATCACATGAATCAAATTCAAATTGAACTTGAAGTGAATAGCTCTGTAAGAACTTTAAAGTTTAGATTAGAGGTCCATCATCAAAATTTAAAGCAGTTCACTATTGTATGTGGCGAAAGTTAAAACACTTGTAAGCTCGCACTTGTTTTCCAGCTTGCTGTTTTACAAAGTAGACTATAAATCTCCTACGTAAATAAAAAGTTTTATTTTGTTTATTTGTTTCAATTGAACCCGATTGTAATCTATTACCAACGTACATTTAAATTGAAATCGATTGGTACTTGTCAGGTTTTTAATGCCAACCTGGTTTAAAATATTACATATAAGACTCATATAAGATATCTGTAACTTTAGCGCATCCTTATTGTTCCCTCGGTTAAAATCCCATTTTGGTAGCCTCGTACCCCAAAAAATTAATTAGTAACTGATTTTGAAACCCTTTCTTCAACCATAAGAACACATTTTAGTGACTCGACCCACCAGTGTGTAGCATGTAAACATCATTTTCATATTGAAAGTTAAGTGCGGTTAAGAGAGTTACTATAGAAAAACTTGAAGAAGGGAAACGGGGAATGTGTCAAAGAGACAACGACCCAAACGGGAGTAAAACAACTCAAAGCCACCACAAGACCTTCAATGAACGGTGAGGAAACCCCACACCCAACGACAGGTCTGAGTCGACCCCCTAAATAAAGAGTAATCAAGTTAAGCGAAAGAAACACCATTCTAGACTCCTATGGACATAAAGTAAACTAAGTAGAAAACAGACAAGACACACAAAGGCTTAATAAATTTCCTGACTTAGGACAGGCGCAAACCCGCTGAATAAAATTTTGATCACTGAGGACTTATGTCTAGTATCTCATCTCTCTCAATATACACCCCAAGCAGAGACATTTAATTGTGTTTTAAATGTTTCTGCCCCAAGTCTAGTATCTCAATATACATTCCAGCCCAGATGTTAACTTTATTTTGCAATACTTTTGATCTTGTATCCGGCAAAATATTGAATATTCACCGGACCGCTCCCCAATGATATCCGTTTTACAAGTTAAAACGTTACAAACCCTCGATTTATGACTTATGGTCGATGATGTTCTTTTATTGTAATTTATGATTGGAGAAACTATATTTTCATCCCCTCTGTAAAAAGTGACATGGAAAGGTAATGATCAGTAAGGACGCCTAGTCCTTGTGATCTGTAATGTAAAGTTTCCGGAAAACGTTTTGGTGTTGTAACCGATAACTTTTCTTTTCATTATAAATTAAATTTCCGGTTTGTTGCGTTTGTTGTCTGCAAACAAGTCGAATTTTGATTCTGTTGTCAAACGAATGAATTTGGAAGGATTAGGATAAAGTCACTGTTTGGTCAAGTCTCTACTACATTTTCTTAAAGCGTATCAGTACATCCCCCCCCTTAACGTAAAAATTTGAATAGTTTTATTGTCAATAAGTTCAACTTGTTTCATAAGAAATGCCAGTCCCTCCCTGGGACTAATATAACAGGGATATGAAACTATTTAACAAACCAGTTTGATCGAATAAAAAGCGGTGTCCAGGCTACGTTTTTCCGCTGTAACTTTTGATTTACTCAACATAAAATTATTCTAAAAAATTTGCCGAAAAGCTGATTTATCGTATATTTACAACATTAAATTTTCATTCACACAACAATGAAATCCTAATTCAAAACAGGGGTGCAAATTTCCAGGGGCCAAGTAGCCCAAGGCCCTTAAAATTTGGCCTGGGCTACTAAAATTTTAGAACCAGTAGCCCAGGTGGCTACTGGAATATCCTGCAATTTTGGTTGACAGTATAAGGCTCTCAATGATCACAATCGTTTGTAATTATATCTTGTTTTTCATTCTGTAAAATTACTATTAATTTGTAAACCTGTTCTATTATAAAATTGTCTTCAGAAAACATTAACCAAATGAATTTGTTTTTGGCATCAAGACTTTGAAAATTTTTATACTTACATGAAATAAGTTCTAAGAATTCTGTTTGTTTACTAGCAAGTTTTGGACATAATAAAAAAAATGACACTCATCTTCAATTTTCATTTTGCACAATTTACATTTTCTATCATTTAATTTTAAACCAGTATATCTACCCCTTTCTATTTCCAGATCATGAGCACTAATACGAAATTTAGTTAAAACTCTCCTCTGATTATAATTTCCCCATAATAAGTATTTTTCAAAATTTAAGCTAGATTTAAAAAGTCTATATGTTCTCAATTTATTTCCCTGCCCTGTTTTCACATTATCATGAAATAGTTTTTGATGCCAAATACAATCATATTTAGATCTTAATTTCTTTAATATATATTTCTTCACATTGATAACAGATTGTTTATATTAACATTAATATATCTAAATAGAGCCTCAATGCATCCTTCCCACATATTTTTATTGTCAATAAATAGAGACTTTGATGCAGAAAATGCTTCATATAATAGAACAATGAAAATCAAGAAAATTGGCTAACTTTAACTCTTTAGTTTACCTGTCAAATTCCATCCTACCATTACGAAATTTTATCAGTAAAAAGCTCTTTGTATTGGCATTATGGTCATATATAATTTATGCAGGAAAGAGTTTTAACAGTGCCAATAAATTTTGACTGATGTGACCACGCTCATGCAATTTTAGAAATAAATTTTTGAGTTCAAACACTAATCTTTTCCCTGTGTATTTTACAAATAAATTTTCAACTAAATTTAAAGAAAAATATACCATGATTCGCGTCGAATTTTCATCTTTTCAATCATATAAATTTTGTAGCATTAAATATTTTGGGGAAAATAGAAAGTGTACCAAAAAAACATCATGAAGTGTAAAATTTTGCAGTATATTAATTAAAAAAAATAAAATTATCCAAGTTTTAGAGAAAAATTTGTGTACTTTGGAATAAATTTATTTTACAAAAGATATACTATGATTTGCAGCAATCTTTTTTCTATAAAATGATGTATTTTGTGTTAAAAATGGTACAAAAATGTAGCTGTAAAGTGTACTAAAAGTGTCCTATGTTTCAACAGAGAAATGCTCAAAAATAGGTAAATCTGCCGCGACACCGAAATTTTAAGAAAAGTAAATGTTTCAAATCCCTGTTATATTAGTCCCAGTCCCTCCCTCTCTTTGGCCCTCTCTTCTTGACAGGACTATCATTTTTATTAATGAAACAAATGCTTGTAATCAAAAGTCGAATACAGAAGAATGATGAAAAAACAGAAATTAACAGGAATGAATCACAGTAGAAAACATCATCAACCAAGACGTACATTGGCATTGCACAATAAGTAGTCGGTTCTTGGACAGAGACATATAATTAAAGAGATTGGCAACATGACGAATTCTCGTGAAATCATACCGCCATTGAGTTTTTGATCAATCATGCCGCCATCAAGACTTCGATAAATGACGCCGCCATCGAGACTTCGATAAAACTTCCACTTGAAAAAAGTTAATTGCTAATATGTCGATAAAATATGAAAATATCATAATGAATGAAACTATCTAAACTCTACCAACAAGGTAAAATACTTTCCAGTTTTCATAACTATGAAGTTGTAATCACAGAAATAAAAGAGGAGTTTCAAAAGTAAACAAGGTACACCACAATCTTTGTCATCAGATTTCCACATGAAGTCTCCTCTTTATTTGCCAATATCTTATTTGTTTATTAATATTTTTAATTCAAATTTTCTAAACTACACTATAAAATAATTAAGGAAAACAATTCACTTTTCAGTTTAAAAAATATGTCGACTGAATTAAAAGTAGTTCAAGAAGTTCTGATGTGGCCATACTATGTTTTTAGCTCGCCGGGACAAATGTCCGGAGAGCTATTGTCATACCCCCGGTGTCGGCGTCGTCGTCGGCGTCAGCAAAACTTTAACCTGGCTTGTGGAATTGAGACCTGAATAGCTAGGATGTTGATATTTGGTATGTGACTTCCTTGTGATGAGAGCTTTCTTCTGGTACTATACTTGTAGACATTTTGACCTTGACCTTGCCCTGAGGGCAATTTTCAAAAATCTTTAACCTTGCCTCTAGAAGGTAGGCTTTTAGTGGTAGGGTGTTTATATTTGGTATGTAACTTCCTTATGATAAGAGCTTCTTTTGGTACCATACTTGTAGACATTTTGACCTTGACCTTGCCCTGAGGGCAATTTTTAAAAAACTTTAACCTTGCCTCTAGAAGGTAGGCTTTTAGGATGTTCATATTTAGTATATGACTTCCTTATGATGAGAGCTTTCTTCTGATACCATACTTGTAGACATTTTAACCTTGACTTTGCCCTGAGGGCAATTTGTAAAAAACTTTAACCTTGCCTCTAGAAGGAATGCCTTTAGTGGTAGGTGTTTATATTTGGTATGTAACTTCCTTATGGTGATAGCTTTCTAGTGGTACCATATTTGTAGACATTTTGACCTTGACCTTGCCCTGAGGGCAATTTTTTAAAAACTTTTACTTTGCTTCTAGAATTAAGTTGTTTAGTGGTGGGGTCTTCATATTTGGTATGTGACATTCATTTGATGAGAGCTTTCTAATGGTACCATATTTGTAGACATTTTGACCTTGACCTTGCCCTGAGGGTATTTTTTAAAGACTTTAACTTTGCTTCTAGAATTAAGTTGTTTAGTGATAGGATGTTTATATTTGATATGTGACTTTCTTGTGAAGAAAGCTTTCTATTACTTCGAATTTATTGTGCATTGAGGTTACTGGAATCCCCGGCGAGCTATGTTGTCTTCTGACAACTCTTGTTTGTGATTAATATGGGTCATAGTACAGTTGCCAATCTCTGTAATTATATGTTTCTGGCTTGGATCCCTGAGCGTTTTCAGTATGTAATTTATATAAAACAACATATTTTCACAAAAGAATCATGAAGCAATGGTTTCTTATCCCATTTCAATATACAATGTAGTTTTCACTGTTAACATGGTTAATACTAGATTTTCATGCAGTTGTGATGTTTAATTATTCCCGCAGTTTTCTGAAGAAAATGTGGGGATATCGTTTTGGGCGTGTCCATCTGCCCATTAGGTAAACCTTGTCCGTGGAAACTCCTCGCTCCTCTTTGGATTCAGTGTTTTAATTTTGTTTCTCGTTACATTTTTTTTCTTGACACTGTTAAAGTTTGTTTTCTCGATTCTATTTCTGAAAGTACGTGAGCGCACATATTTATTTGATTTATAATGGTAACATCCGAGGTATTTCCGAAAATGACTTTAAAAAATAGAAACTTAACAAAATGTCTAAAGAGCAGATACTCGATTTTACACATCTTGGTGCTAGATTTACATAGACATGGCATTTTTTAAACATTAATAAGGTTGCGTCCCATTGGATGCATAATGTTAGAAAATGTGCGTCCTGTCATTTGTTTTGGCGTACCAGATGCATGTTTCACGTGTCCCGTAAATCCCTGGTGTTGCTGCAAACAAGAGGCCAAAGATGTCTATTTTGGCACATGTGAGCTTGTCAGTGGAACTTGTCCTACAATATAGGATTTATGGATTAGATTTTTGTCTCGCCCGCGACGAAAGTCGCGAAAGCGAGACATAGCGATCCAAAATTCCGTCGTCGGCGTCGTCGTCAACATTTATTTTAACCCTGTGGTTAAAGTTTTCTAAACATCATTATCTTCATCAAATCTTTATGGAATCATTTGAAATTTAGACAGAAGCAAGAAAATGGTCAGAAAATTACGTCTAGCTGAAAAATTTGGAAAATTTTTATTTAGTTTTTCCGTAATTTTTCCGTATTTCGACTTTGTTTTTTTGCGCAAGAAATTTATTTTAACCCTGTGGTTAAAGTCTTTTAGAAGTCAAGGGAAGTTATTTAATTTTATTGGCATTTCGCAAAAAGTGGTCAGACGTAAGTTGATGGTCAGAAAATTACCTCAGAACTGAAAAAAATTGAATTTTTTTTCTGGTTTTTCTGTATTTTTTCCAATTTGGACTTAGTTTTTTTTTCTAAAAAAATTTCTATGATAATTGTTAAGAAGTAGAACAGAGTCTTTGAATCTTAATAGAATTACATTGAAATTGACAGTCCTGCATAGAATAAGCTGATGTGTAACAGGCTGTTGGAATTTTGATTCCGGTTCCAACTTTGGTAAATTTCCTGAAAATGTCAAAGACCAATAATTTTTGAAATTTTTGCATTCAGTTCCAAATTTAAACAATGCTTTAATATCAAGCATAATTTTTAACATTAAAGAATTAAATTAAATGGTCCCAACTTTGGTAAATTTCCTGAAACTCTCGAAGACAAGCTATTTTTGGAAATTCTTCTTAGCAACAATGCTTTTTTAATAAATTTGAATCAAAAAAACAATACAGAAATGAATTGCCAAAGTTTTTGATTCCAATTTTGGTTTACATACCTGGAACTCTCAAAGACCTGTTAATGTTTGGAATTCTACCTAGCAACCATAATTTTTTTGGTTCCTTTCTGTTAAAAATGATGATTTTCAAAAGTCAAATTGCAAAAATATTTGATTCTAATTTTGGTAAATTTCCTGGAACTCTCAAAGACCTGTTATATTTTGGAATTCTACCTAGCAACCATATCTTTTTCAATTCCTGACATTTATAAGGATCATTTTCAAAATTCAAATTGCAAAAATCTTTGATTCTTATTTTGATAAATTTTCTGCAACTCTCAAAGACGTATTATTTTTTTGGAATCCAACCTAGCAACCAAAACTTTTTAAGTTTCTTTTGGAGTTATAATGATCAAGTGCAAAAATCTTTGATTCTTTTTTTGGTAAATTTCCTGAAACTCTCAAAGATCTGTTATTTTTTGGAATTATACCTAGCAACCATATCTTTTTCAGTTCCTTACAGTATGAATAATTATTTTCTATAGTGAAATTTCTAAAATCCTGGAGTCCAATCGTGGAAAATTTTATAAAACTTTAAAAGACCATTTATTTCTTGAATTCTGCTTAGCAACCAAACATTTTTTGCAAACATTTCATTGAAAACAGTCATTTAAAAAATTAGCTGATACCAATTTTAGTATGAAAGTCTCTAAGATCAGATATTTCTTGAAATTCTGCCTAGCAACCTCATCTAAATATAGGCCAAATTATAATGACAATGTAGTGAGTGGGCGAGACATTAGGTTCCGGGGAACCTTTACGAATTTTGTTGGATATTTATCTGAAGATAATATCAGAATTTTGATTCCAGTTCCAGTTTCGGTAAATTTCATGAAAATGTCAAACACTCATCCCAAATATTTTTACCCACAGGTTTTAAAGTTCTTTTCTAAGAAGGTTGTATGCTTTTTTCATTAAACGTTATATACATACATTTAAGGGTAAAATGAAATAAGTTTACCAATCCAACCAGTGTCATGCTTCACTGATCACATATAAAAAGTCAGATTGTATTCGGTGTCTTTGCTTTAAAGGATGTATGCTGTTTCATTAAGCTTAGAATAAAAAAAAAAAAAATAGGGTATGATATTCCAAAATCATATAAAAAATTATCCCTGGTACCAACTCTATGTCTTATTGATTACAACATATAGCAATGTTCAAAACAGTTGCAAGGCGGAACACCTGGTCCATTAGATAAATGTTAGACACATGTTCTACTTTAAATTGTGCTTAAATCATCCATTCTTTAAAATGATGAATAAGAAAATAATATCCAATTAAAAAGTAAAAATTGATGAATCTCTCTGGGTTAAAGTCCAAATTTTAATACATTGTAAAATGGGCTAAGAAATGGCTTCTTAATGATTTTATGAAAAAGTGTGAATAAGGGAGTGAGCCAATACTTTTGTAACTTGCAAATGTACGTTTTTGTAGGTAATCTTTAAATACATAAGATTTTAATTTTGTACATGCAGCTAAAATTCGATAGAGATTTTCAGAAGTTGGCAGACATCATTTTACAGTTCACTTAAATCTTTATCATTAGCAAGATCTTTTGTACATGTAAGTTGGCTTGATATGAAAGTCATTAACTACATTTTACAACTTACTAGTAGCATGCAACTAGAGACATCATGCCAGAGATTGAAAACTCTGTATTTTTCCATGTTAATCATAACAAACAATTGTCATTTAGATCTCCTCAGCACATATGAAAATACTTTTGATTTTTGTTGATTATTCTATTCTGAAAAGTGAATTAATTTTATTTGATAATTTTATTGTGTAGTAAAGAGATAATGGAACTAGATGTTGTCGGAAACAACAGCCATCCCCAAACTCCCTGTTTGACACAGAAAACAGTTGTTATACACCCTGGGCATAAACTTTTTCAATATTTTTGAAATCAAACTATTGATAGTTGTTATTTTTACTTAAAAGAATTCCAGGATATATGGTTGTTAAGTAGAATTAAAAAAAAAAAAAAATAAATGGTGTTTGAGACTTTCAGGAAATTTACCAAGATTGGAATCATTTTATTTTTCCAATTTTATTGTTGAAAATGTATGTCACACATTTTTGGTCACAGTTTGCTCAGCTTGCATACGTTGGAATGATTTCATATTTGGTCAGAAGCCTGATTATGATGAGTTGTAACGTGTAAGCTTTTTTTAGGTCTGTCGTTTTGCTACTTCCTGTTTGCCGATATGTTGAAGTTTTATATTAACACACTATGGATGAGAAATTTTCGTCACAGTTTTCTCAGCTTATATATATATTGGGATGATTTCATATTTGGTCAGAAGCTTGATTATGATTAGCTGTAATGTGTAAGCTATTTTCAGTTCTGCCGTGTTGCTACTTCCTGTTTGCCGATATGTTGAAGTTTTACTATAACACACGATGGATGAGAAATTTTGGTCACAGTTTTCTCAGCTTGCATATGTTGGAATGATTTCATATTTGGTCAGAAGCTTGATTATGATTAGTTGTAACATGTAAGCTATGTTCGGTTCTGACGTGTCACTACTTCCTGTTTTCCGATATGTTGAAGTTTTACTATAACAGACCATGGGCTTGTATATGTTGGAATGATTTCATATTTGGTCAGAAGCTTGATTCATGTAAGCTATTATTACCATTTTACCACTTCCTGTTTGCCAATATGTTGAAGTTTTACTATATCCCTTTAAAGATGAGAATTTTTCGTCACAATTTATTTGGCTTCTATAGATGGGAATGATTTCAAATTTGGACTGGAGCTTTATAATATGAGTTGTAATGTGTAAGCCATTTACAGGTCTGTTGTGCATGCACTTCCTGTTTGCCAATTCTTTGATGTTTAATTATAACTAAACTAATGCTGTATTACCACTTCCTGTTTTCTTGGCTTGTATAAGTGGGGGCGATTTTAGATTTGGTCGACAACTGTTTAAAGAATTGTATTATACTTTGGAAGCGGGGGTATTCATTTGTGGCCCAGTGGACCACAGTACTTCTAGGTTGTCTAGAAATGACTCTTCATATCTACTTTTTGTAATATGTGAAAGCATATTTTTAATTGTGTGCTTAAGATGTGTTTTATAATTGTCAGTTGTGGAAATCTCAGAATTCAGCAATGTTATTGAATTTGGTAACTCTGCCTATATTTTCAACCAAAAATTGGCCAACATTTTAATATGATATTTTCAAAAAAATTTTTACGTTTTGTAAGCTGTACAATATAAACAACATGTATATAAATTTTAATCAAAATCTGTAGGCAAAAAAAAAGTTTACTATGGTTACTGAATTCGGTAACTCATGAGATACATATGGATATCTCATGGGCCTTCAGTTCAAGCCTTGTCATTTCTTATCCCTTTGATGGATTTTGATATTTGTGGGCAGAATTTTAGCATATTTATTTTACTTTTTGAAAGTATTTAGATCATGCCAAGTTTTTGTAGAAAATGTCAAAACTTAAATCATTGCAAAGTTACCAAATTCGGTAACCCTAAGTTACCAAATTTGGTAACACAGTTACCAAATTCATTAACATTATTGAATTCTGAGTTTTCTAGAACTGTTCTTGTTCATATCATGTCAGAGCTTAAAAAACTCAATACCCTGTTTGCTGATTGGCGTAAGAAAAAATATTGCATGGAAATGATAGAAAAGGAATTCCAAAGTTTCTCTTTCATCACCAGGGAAAATCTTGAATGAAAAATAAAAAAAAAGATGACAAAGTAAGTGAGAACTGAACCGTCAGTCAAAAGAACGAACAATCCATGGACAAAGGCAACATCAGAAACACTAAGAAACACGGACACCACTTGAGTATGGGACAAGAAAGAAAAATGAAGACACACATACAGATGAACAACACAGACCCAATAAAAAATATGACAATTCAGATGTAAGAAAAATGGAGCAAACATGGCAAAGATATACAAGATTGCCACAAAGCTAAAGCACCAGCGGATTATAGACCTCATAAAAATGGACCTGTCATCAGGTGCTCCAGAAATGATCATTTGGTGAAAGATTATAAAAACAAACATTGGGTTCATATACGCATATAGCAAAACAAAATCTTTAATATAACAGAAAAGTAAAAGTTTCAAATTTAATAGAAACATCCCTAATTTAACAGGAAAATCCCTAATTTTACTGTTTAAATATTTAATTATTATACAGTCAAATTCTGTAGTTAAGCAGCATCAAATATCTAATTTAACAGCATCAATATCTAAATTGAGTCAGTATCTAATTTTACAGTTTTAGAGGTAAAATATCTTATTATTTAGAGATTTTCCTACAAAATTAGATATTTTACCAGAAAAATGAGAGATTTTGTGTTTCTAGATATATATATTTGAATAGTCTTTTACATAAACTTTTACAAAATAGTTATTGTATAGGTCTTTAACACAACCAAGGCAAACTAAGAGTTTTACAAATATAATTTTAATAACCTCATTTCATTTTAGATGTTTAATTTGGCATTACAGTAAATATTGTGAATACTTCAGAGGTTACTTATCCTGATGACACCATTAATATCTCTTACAGAAGAACTTTGTCTATCACAATAACTTCAATTTTAATTTTTATCAAAGTTAACCTTTAATTTTGTTGCAGTTTTAATTTCCTGATCTTCCTGATCAATATTTTCTGATCAAATATTTAACAAATATTTAACACCAATATACAATGATGTGCAGTTATACAACAAACAATTACTTAAAGTGGCACCTATCTGTAACTTTCAAAATTCAAAATATTTTTTTGCAGTAATGATACAGCAACCCTGCAGATCTTCCAATGACACAATCCTACTGGTCTTCCCATGATACAGTAATCCTACAAATCTTCCCATGATACAGTAGTCCTACATGTCTTCCCGTGATACAGTAACCCAACAGGTCCTCCCATGATACAGAGATACTACAGGTCTTCCCACAGTTAAGTTACCCTACAGGTCTTCCCATGATACAGTAATCCTACAGGTCTTCTAATGATACGTTAATCCTACAGGTCTTCCCATGATATATTTAGTAATCCTACAGGTCTTCTCATGATACCGTAATCCTGAAGGTCTTCACAGTGATACTGTAATCCTACAGGTCTTCCCATGATACAGTGATCCTACAGGTCTTCCCATGAAACAGTAATCCTACAGGTCTTCCCATGATACAGTGATCCTACAGGTCTTCTCATGATACCGTAATCCTGCAGGTCTTCACAGTGATACTGTAATCCTATAGGTCTTCTAATGATACCATAATCCTACAGGTCTTCCCATGATACAGTAATCCTACAGGTCTACCCATGAAACAGTAATCCTACAGGTCTTCCCAAGATACAGTGATCCTACAGGTCTTCCATGATACAGTAATCCTACAGGACTTCACAGTGATACTGTAATCATACAGGTCTTCCCATGATACAGCAATCCTGCAGGTCTTCCCATGAAACAGTAATCCTACAGGTCTTCCCATGATACAGTAATCCTACAGGTCTTCTAATGATACCATAATCCTACAGGTTTCCCATGATACATTAATCCTACAGGTCTTCTCATGATACATTAATCCTACAGGTCTTCCCAGTGATACTGTTATCCTACAGGTCTTCCCATGATACAGTCATCCTACAGTTCTTTCCATGATACAGTAATCCTACAGGACTTCCCAGTGATACTGTAATCCTACAGGTCTTCCCATGATACAGCAATCCTGCAGGTCTTCCCATGATACAGTAATCATACAGGTCTTCCCAGTGATACTGTCGTCTTATTTTACAGGTCTTTATATAATACAGTAACATTACAGGCCTTTCCTTAATACAGTAATCCTACAGGTCTTCCCATGATACAGTGATCATACAGGTCTTTCCAACAATGGTTTTTCAATTAATTTTAGTCGATACAAGTATTTTCAATGCTTAGATTTCAACATTTTTATTCCAATTTTAGTAAATTTCCTGATACTCTCAAAAATCAGTTATTTCTTAGAATTCTTAGCAACCACATTTAATATAGGCCAAATTATAGTGATAGTGGCATGAGCAGGCAAGACGCTAGGTTCTGGGGAACCATTATGAATTATTGTTTTAGCTCTGTCCACAATGATATAGCTGTTGGTAGCAGACAAGATAGAGTTTAAGCTGACATCAAACACCTACATTGTATATATCCTAACTAACACATGATTTTATCTCAGCTCTGTCAACAATGACACAATGACATTGTGTATGGTCAGTGTATATCCTAACTAACATATGATTTTTATTTCATCTCTGTCCACGATGAAATTTACTTTGTAGTTATTGGATAGTATAAGACATTATTTCTGTTTCAGCTCTGTCCACAATGAGATAGCTGTGGGTAGTAGACAAGACAGAGTTAAACCTGACATCAAAGACCAGAACAGTAGGTATTATTATACAGATGTATAGGGAGGACTCATATATTCACAAACATGCAATATATATATATTGAAACAAGGAATAACTAGTATTACTATACAGGGATGTTTACATGAACCAGCAATATACTGGTGAAATAAAGCACAGAATTACTGATATTTGAATGATAAGACGTTAAATGGTACAGATAAATAAAAACAATAAAGCATTTCTTGCTAATGTTTTCCCTTCATGTAATACAATAAAAAACATCAATTTTCTCAGAAATTCCACTACAGTGTATATACATATATATATGTATGTTAGCTTGCCTATCCAGCCTGGTTGATGTTCCTAATCATGGCAGATCATGGCCAGAATAATTTGTTGTTACTTGCAATTCTTTTTGTAAGAAGGATTCTACTTGTTACAGGTATTTTTCTTGCATTTATCATATAAATGCATCAACACACATATTCTACAAAATTGTTTCAGTTTGAATTTTCCTCCATTTCCCTGTTGACATCCTTGATTTTATGGTTTTTCTTTATTGAAATATTACATTACTAAAATCAATACACGACCTTTGATATTTTCTTATACATGTATGATGCTAATTTTATTGCTATACACTGATCTATAGATAATTTAAATAATTTTTTACTAGAAACTTTATTGATTTTTATAGAAAGTAGAAAATCTTTGGCCTAAAAGTATTTGTTTATAAGATCTATTGACTTTCTTTTCTATTAAATATAAAGGATAGGTATAGTCTTGTTTTGATCTGACAAAGTTTGTATTTCAAATAGATAATCTGAAGTTTATACAAATATTGAAGTATTTCACATGCAGTTTTAAAAATTTCATTTCGATTTTGATTTTCTCTATGTTATTGCATTGCTCATATCTTCACTTTGAAATGGTTATCTTTTGTTTGAAATAGATATATTCTAATTTTTATACACCCGCAAACAAAGTTTGGGGGTATATAGGAATCACCCTGTCTGTCTGTCCATCTGTCTGTCCGTCTGTCCACACTTCTCGTCAGCGCAACTCCTCTTAAACCACTTGAAGGATTTTGATGAAACTTTACACAAAGGAAGGACACTATATGGAGATGTGCATGAAGGAATATAATTATTGTCCGAAATCAGGAAGGGGAGATAATTTGACTGACTTTTCATTGATTCCCTGTATATGGGTTACCTCGTACGCGCAACACCTCTTAAACAGCTTGAAGGATTTTGATGAAACTTTACACAAAGGAAGGACACTATATGGAGATGTGCATGAAGGAATATAATTATTGTCCAAAACCAGGAAGGGGGATAATTGGACTTTGACTTTTCATTGATTCCCCATGTATGGGTTACCTCGTAAGCGCAACTCCTCTTTAATAAACCACTTAAAGGATTTTGATGAAACTTTACACAAAGGAAGGACACTATATGGAGATGTGCATGAAGGAATATAATTATTGTCTGAAACCAGGAAGGGGAGATAATTCAACTTTGAGTTTTCATTGATTCCCTATGTATGGGTTACCTCGTACGCACAACTCCTCTTAATCCACTTGAAGGAATTTAATGAAACTTTACACAAACTAAGAACACTATATGAAGATGTGCATGAAGGAATATAATTATTGTCAGAAACCAGGAAGGGGAGATAATTCGACTTTGAGTTTTCATTGATTCCCTATGTATGGGTTACCTCATACACACAACTCCCCTTAATCCACTTGAAAGATTTTGATGAAACTTTAGACAAAGGAAGAACACTATATGTAGATGTGTAAAATGTCAAATAGGCTGAAAAAAGCGGGAATTTTATATTTGTCTGATTTAGACAGAGTGTTTTCATTGGAACCCTTGTGAAAATTTCTTTCTTGAAGATTATATCATTGTGTCCATACTTGTATTGTGTCCACACTTGTACTGTGTCCACACCTGTATTGTGTCCACACCAACTTAATTTTGCACTTACCATATAGATTCAGGGTTCAATGAGCGGGGGTATATTTGGCTGCCATTCGGCGACAGCTCTTGTTAAATTAATTACTATAGACCTTTGCCATGCAACCAAGTAAAGTTGAAGAAACTGTTTCTCTAGTGATCTACAGTAAAACAAAGAGGATGGTATTCCAAATAGCTTTGGCCAGAAATTTCAAGAGTTTTTGCTTACATGGGGCGAATGAATGTTTTTGCAGGAAATATAAATCAAAGAAAAATTGTTTCAAGCTGGTTCAAACAAGTCTATGTAACAGTTTTTCTTAACAGTGTATTCTTTTCAGTTGAATGGCATACAAAATTCAGATAAATATTTAGAAATTGAAAAAATATGTAAGTGAATTATTTGGCATAATAAAAACAAGGAGAGGGTTCAAGTAATTGTACTACCACATACAAATCTGTTAAAATAAATCAGTAAATAACATCTTTTGATGTGTTATCTTAAAATTACCATTTCCATGGTAAGTTCAAGATCTCAATGAACACCACATTTGTGTTTTGTATTTAATGCAAATGAAGTAATAGAAAGAAATCCCAATTAATAATGTTTAAAGCAATTCAGTTTTGATGTTGTCCTTTGTCTTGATATCAACATGTTTATTTTAGCAATAAATGTGGAAATAGGCAGATATTTTTTATGAGTATTGCCATTTGAAGGCAGACAAAATGTCATTATGTGCACAAATGTAGGTTAAAGTTACAAAATATTTAAATTTTAAGCATGAAATGATTTGATTTAATTTTTGAAGAATTTGATTTAATTTGTGAAGAATTTAATTTACAAGTATAAAATTTAAATGACATTCAATATATGTTAAATGAGGTTAGTGAAGAAAAGTGGTTAAGTTCTGATATTATTTTGTCATCTAAGACAATCCTATATGGAATGACTGAAATGAATTTTTTCAGTATATGGGCCATACTTCAGAGCTATGTTATATATTTATAATTGCATTTTTAAAAAAAATTAGGGTGGGTCTAGAGAGTTAATCTCTGAATCCAAAAATCCAGGACACTTTTAAATATTTTTATTTTCAAAGTTTGTATATTTTCTAACTTGAACCCTATTTCAAACAAATATGGAACTCCTAGACTTAAATTTTTCAGCAGACTCTTCATATTTAGTACTTTCTAGTTGAAATCTAAAAAAACGTTTATAAATATTGCTTATTTCAGTAATATCCTTTGTTCTGTGTGTAGCCAATCGTTACAAGTTAAACAAGAAATACCAAAAATTACAACAGAAATTAGAAGGAGATGGAGACAATATACTACTACGCACACAAGTGGCACATGCAAAGGTAGGTTATTAACTACAAATTATACATGATAATTTATTACTACACATACAAGTGGCACATGCAAAGGTAGGTTATTAACTACAACTTATACATGATAATTTATTACTACACATACAAGTGGCACATGCAAAGGTGGCTTTTAGGACATTATATAAGACAGTATATTGCAAAGATGGGTCATTAATTAGGACATTATACACAGTAATATATCATTACACACACAAGTGGCACATGGAAAGGTGGGTCATTATTTAGAACATTATACAACAATATATTACTACACACACAAGTGCCACATGCAAATATTGGTCTTAGGGCATTCATTATACATGACAATATCTTACTATGCACACAAGTGGCAGATGCAAATGTTAGTCATTAATTAAGGCATTTCTTATACACGACAATATATTACTATGCTCACAAGTGGCACATACAAAGTTTGGTCATTGATGAAGACGTTATACATGACAATATATTACTATGCACACCAATGGCACATGCAAATGTTGGTCATTAATTAAGGTATTCATTATACATGACAATATATTATTACGCACTCAAGTGTCACGTTGAAAGGTTGGTCATTAATTAAGGCATTCCTTATACACGACAATATATTACTACGCACACCAGTGGCACATGCAAAGGTTGAACATGAATTGGGGCATTTATTATACATGACAATATATTACTATGCACACAAGTGGCACATGCAAAGGTTGGTCACTAGTTACAACTTATACATGACAATTTATTACTACATACACAAGTGGCACATGCAAAGGTGAGTCATTAATTAGGACATTATACACATACCAGATATTGATTAATATACTTTACTTTACAAAGGTATTAATATCTACTTTAGGGATTAGTTTTTAAACAGATTTGAGTAGAGATGATATAATGTTAATAATCTGTTTATTTCACCTATATTATTGAGTACATTAAAACTTGTTTGTCTTTTGAATTTATGTAATGGCTAAGTGAAAGAAGATTACAGGCTGGGATATGTTTAAAAGATCTAAGAAATTTTGTGTTTTACGTAGAGTGAAGCAGACCAAAAGAAAAAAATTATGGAACAGTTGAATGATAGTCAGACCTTATTTGATTTTGACTGAATTCATTCACAATTAGGGTTAAATTTGGACGGCTCTAACACCATGGATGTCTCAAATAATTTTTCTTATTCTTTTGTTTCTCTTTATTTTAGTTTAACTATAGTTGGACTTTGATAGCTGGGAACACCCTTTTAACTCAAACTGTTTCAGTGGTTCCATGGGTATTAATCCATGGAAGTTCTACTGTAGTTCAAAAATTACAAATTCAAAGGCAATGTCGTTTTGAGCTGACTTTTTATTGTGTAAGGTTATCCCTCACACTTGACCGGTTCACACTTGTGCATCAGAAAAACAAAAACAAAAACAAAAACAATTCTGGTTGGCAGTTAATGTGAGATAAGTTGTACAGAAGTCTTCCACTGAACACTGAAACTTTGGATGCCAACAGTTATCACAGTTACTATCATTTTGTTCATACAAACATTAAGAATGGTCACTCCTCAAATATATAATATCATGGTTTTTAAATTATTTTTTTTATTTGATAAAATGTCAATCGTATATCTTATTGATAAGTCAGTGTGCCCATTTTTTGAGATATAAATGCCAGAAAATTGGGCAGGAAAGTCTCTAGACTTTGCATTCATTTTGCAAATGCAGTTAATGAATATAAAGAATTTCATCAAATTTTGTCTGATTGATATCAAAGATACATATATGCAATCATTTTGAAATGAAAAGTAGTGGTCATTTTGCAAAATTTTCTTATAGGAGTTTCCGCCATGGCGTCACAAGCTTGAAAAATTACCTTTGGTTGGCAAGAAATCGTAGTCACTGATTAGGGTCATAAAAATGTCATTTTCAATTAACTGGTGAGAATTTGTTATTTAAGATAAATGGATAATTATCCCCGCACTTTCGAAGAAAGTTCGGGGATATTGTAATACCCTCCGTCTGTCCGTCCGTCTGTCCGTCCGTCCGTCCGTCCGTCCGTCCGTCNTTGAAAAATTACCTTTGGTTGGCAAGAAATCGTAGTCACTGATTAGGGTCATAAAAATGTCATTTTCAATTAACTGGTGAGAATTTGTTATTTAAGATAAATGGATAATTCTTTTTGAATTCAATTATGGAATGTTTACACTTTTACAAAATGTAAAAACTTTCAGCTTTTTATTTTTAGTTCGCCTCAACGAAGTTGAGGGGGACTATTGGAGTACCCCGGCGTCCACGTCCGCATCCGTGTCTACGTCTACGTCCACGTCCGCATTTGGGCATATATCTCTGCAACTATGCATGGTAGGATCATCAAACTTTGTATGCAGGTGCATCTTGGGCTATCTCACAGCCTCCAAGAAAATTGGGTCTCTCTGACCTATATTTTCCGCTTGAACGACTTACATTAAAGTTTACGTCCGAGTTCAGATCTCAGTCACTATACATGGTAGGATCATGTAACCTTGCATATGCATGCATCTCTGATGGTAGGTCAGCATCCAGGCAAAATTAGGTCACTTTGACTTATATTTTACGCTTGATTGATTTACATTCAAGTTTTCTGACTAGTTCAGATCTCAGTCACTACACATGGTAGAATCATGTAACCTTGCATATGCATACATCTCTGATGGTTGGTCAGCATCCAGGCAAAATGAGGACACCATGACCTATATTTTATGCTTGATTGATTTACATTCAAGTTTTAGGACGAGTTCAGGTCTTAGTCACTATACATGGTACAATCATGTAACCTGGCATATGCATATAACTCTGATGGTAGATCAGCATCCAGACAAAATTAGGTCACTTTGACCCATATTTTCCGCTTGATTGATTTACATCCAAGTTTTTGAACAAGTTCATATCTCAGTCACTTTACATGGTGGATCATGTAACCTTGCATAGGCATGCATCCCTGATGGTACATCAGCATCCAGGCAAAAGTAGGTCACTTTGACTTATGTTTTACGCATGAGTGATTTATGTCCAAGTTTTCAGGCAAGTTCAGATCTCAGTCACTATACTCGGTAGGATCATGTAACCTTGCTTAGGCATGCAAATGTGATGTCAACATCCAGTCAAGATTTTGTTACTGTGACAAAGTGCCATAACGAGGCGAACTCTGTAATCGTTGATTACCTATGTTTAATATATACCATAGAATTGGCGTATTTAGTAAACCATATAATTTTTCGAAACTTTCACATTTTTGAAATTCACATGAAAAAATATTTGTCTATTTTTATTAAAAAGTAAATCGGTAGAAAAATATGAATATCATGCATTTTACAGGTCCATAATCGTGCATATAATAAAAAAGTTATCAAAGATTAAAAATTCTATCCCAATGCTATATAGTGATAATTCATCAGCTTTGCCAACCAAAAATGCTAATTTGCATATGTAAATTAGATTTTGTGACGTCACCAATTGGATCTGCGAAAACTCCTATAGTGGATAAAATAAGAGAGTTCCGAAATTTGAGGACAATTTCAAAAACATAAGGAGTGACCATCCTTAAAATATCTACTTTGTTCTATAGTCAACATTCCAAAGAATAACATAATTATAGCTTCAAACTCAGTTTTAACCTTCAATCCATATCAGAATGAACAATTATCTTTATTTGTGACTTTAAGGATTGGTCCAAAGTGTTTGGCAGCCCCTCTGTTACATTTCCATTACAATGACAGACAAATACTAATATACATAAAAATTTGGAGCTGTTCCAATAATATTTATCGAAGAATTTAACTTTGATCCAGAGGATATAGCTTTTTGAATTAACTTCCTTCAAAAACCAAAACAAAACAAAGAAAAAAATCTTGAAAACCTAATTACATCTAAACCAAAATTACTCTCATCTATGGGAAACATAAAATTCGTGAATTGTATAAATATTATCATTGACACATTTATATGTCATAATTCAATTTAAATTCTCAATCAAATAAGTAAAATGATTTTAAAGTCTTAAATTACTATAATTTCATTTGTTGTTTATATTCATATTCAAGGCTATGAGATATACAGTTACTTTTGTGTATTTACCTATAAACTTTAGGTTATGCATGTTATAGGTTGGTAGTTTAAAAACTACATAAGAACAATATTTCCAGTTAGATATATTTATGATTTACACCTGTTTTACATTATGCAGATCAATTTTCAGAAAATGGTTACATAACAACACTTGAAATATTGATTAAAAGTTGTAAAAGTCACACTCTATACACTTGTATTTTAAAAACTTCAACATTGATTGCTACTTATCATTCCCTTTTCTCATTGAGCTATTCCCATTTTCGAAACATGCTTATATGCAGCACCTTTTGCAACAAAAAAATAAAGAGGAGCAGTTTTTTTTAAATTTAAAAACTGAAAATTCTGGGTACTAAAAAATTTACTGGACTTGGGGGTTGCATATTTTTTGTGCAAATATTGGAAACTTTTTGCATAACTTAATAAATTGAAATTGAATAAATTCCTCCAATTGCAGGTTTTCAACTGTGGTCTAACATAAGCTTTACTAAAATTTGCAATTGGTTATTTTTCTCTCATAGCCATATGTCATTTGTTTGCTGCAATAATTTAATATAGGCAAGGAATATTAATTCTGAAATGATGTTACTTTGGATATCTCAGTTTGGCAAATATTTTACTGCGTTAAAGATTAATTTTTTTTTTCTCAATTTCTGGACTTGAATTTATGTACAAGAATTATTTGACCTAGAAAAATCAGTAAAGTGCTTGGCATCTGACATAGCCTGAAAAGAATTCTTTTTTTTTTTTGCATTGAATCTGTATTTTTCAAAAAGATATGCTGACTCTCCAGGCTGTACACATATCTTCCTAATCTTAAATCTAGAATTTGCCCTTGTCCTTATCCACACAGACATTTCAATTCTATATTTTAGCTGAAAAATTAATATTAAAGAGGAGGGTAGATGACAAGTAGAAATTCAGCTTTTCTACATTTCATACTTATTAATTCATGTATTTAGAGTTCAAACAGCACAGAAATTTATATAACTAGAGGGGATTTTAAACCTAGACAGTATACATTGTTACTTAAGTATTGTAACCCATCTTATCATGTTTTTAATATAAACAAAAGACTTATCATCGTTTGCACGGTTAATGGTTGGTAGTAGGTCTGTGTCTTAGACAGATAACTGGGTGTTATTTGGCCCATGTCTAATTAAATACCCTTTATTAGTATTAGACATGAATAACTGACTTGGCTATACATTCAAAGTTTATAAAAAGTCTCCATCAAATTATTAATCCAATTATCGTGGTTTAATGAAAGTATTATAAAGTATCTACATGTATTTGATCATTTTCACATTCACTTATTCAGAGAATTGTGAAAAGAATTCTTTTTTTTTTTTTGCATTGAATCTGTATTTTTCAAAAAGATATGCTGACTCTCCAGGCTGTACACATATCTTCCTAATCTTAAATCTAGAATTTGCCCTTGTCCTTATCCACACAGACATTTCAATTCTATATTTTAGCTGAAAAATTAATATTAAAGAGGAGGGTAGATGACAAGTAGAAATTCAGCTTTTCTACATTTCATACTTATTAATTCATGTATTTAGAGTTCAAACAGCACAGAAATTTATATAACTAGAGGGGATTTTAAACCTAGACAGTATACATTGTTACTTAAGTATTGTAACCCATCTTATCATGTTTTTAATATAAACAAAAGACTTATCATCGTTTGCACGGTTAATGGTTGGTAGTAGGTCTGTGTCTTAGACAGATAACTGGGTGTTATTTGGCCCATGTCTAATTAAATACCCTTTATTAGTATTAGACATGAATAACTGACTTGGCTATACATTCAAAGTTTATAAAAAGTCTCCATCAAATTATTAATCCAATTATCGTGGTTTAATGAAAGTATTATAAAGTATCTACATGTATTTGATCATTTTCACATTCACTTATTCAGAGAATTGTCATTTGTTTTATTATATTAAATGACCTTGATTCCATAATGTGTCCCTGTACAATCAAAAAACAAATACTTTGTGTAGGTAGATCATACGTAAACCTCAATTATATGACAAAGACTTAATGTACCCCTTACTCCAATTGGTATGGCAAATATCTATCACAAAACACATATGTATGGCAAATATCTATCACAAAACACATATGTATGTCAAATGTCTTTCTTATAACCATGTATGGCAAATGCCTGCCACATTTGGATTGCAAATGTCAGTCACTGTAAAACATAAGTATGGCAACGGTCTGTCTATTGCAAATATCAGTCACATGACACATGTATGGCAAATGTCAGTCGCATGACACATACATATGGCAAATATCAGTCACATGACACATACATATGACAAATATCAGTCACATGACACATGCATATTGCAAATGTAAGTCACATGACACATACATATGACAAATATTAGTCACATGACACATGCATATTTGCAAATGTCAGTCACATGACACATACATATTGCAAATGCCAGTCACATGGCACATATATATATTGCAAATGTCAGTCACATGACACATACATATGACAAATGTCAGTCACAAGACACATACATATTGCAAATGTCAGTAACATGACACATACATATGACAAATATTAGTCACATGACACATGCATATTTGCAAATGTCAGTCACATGACACATACATATTGCAAATTTCAATCACATGACACATACATATTGCAAATGTCAGTCACATGACACATATATATGGCAAATGTCAGTCACATGACACATACAGCACATAATTATGGCAAATGTATGTCACATGACACATATTTATGGCAAATGTCAGTCACATGACACATACACATGGTAATTGTCAGTCACATGACACATACATATGGTAAATATCAGTCACATGACATATATATATGGCAAATGTCAGTCACATGACACATATATATTGCAAATGTATGTCACATGACTTAAACATATGGCAAATGTCTCGCCAGACACATTTATATGGCAAATGTCTGTTACACAACAAATAGTCATTTAATGTGCTCATGGTGTTTGGCACATGATAAATATTGATTGTCTGTGAGTGTGATTGACATATGGCAAATGTCTGTTGTAAAAGAAATACTGATGGAATGTACTTGTCATATGAGACTAGTGAATTAAGCATTTCACAACTACAGCTGTTTTATACCAGAACAATTATTAAAAATCAGATATAACATTTGTTGTATTAAGACCTTACTGTATCTCCAAGACGAACAATGAAGTGATGTTTCACTGTGTCTTCCATTTTCAAATGATTTTTTTTCATGTTCTATTATTATATACTCTATATCCTTACTTTTTTTTCACACATAGGGGTGGGGGAGGTGTGGTAAAGCGGGAATATTGATTCATCTTCAATAGAATGTACAAGTTTCTCTATACATGAACTCCTTTTAAAGATTTTTTTTTTCCATTTCTGTTTACAAAGATGAACATGTCTTTCATTGAAATTGAAAATGATATAGCTTATTATTGAAAACTTAAAATGGTTTTATATTGATTATTGAAAAATTAACACATTTGAAAAATTCATGAAGTGAAGTTGAATACAAAGAATGAAACAAATGAATGATAATACGTAATACAGTTATATTTTAGCTGTTGCTAGGGTTTGTTAATATGTAGTTATTCGTGTATAGCAGGTGCTTGTATTAAGTCAGATTTAAATTTAAATATCACTTGTTTTGCGTAGCTTTTCTATTGCTGAGAGAGATCTTGATTTTTGTGAAATCATGTTAGAAAATAAAATTTAAATCTTGTAAAGACCTTTGATAGATTTCAGGGTAAATATTTGTTCTTTTTAAATCCCTGTTGTCATTTGAGCATACATCAATGTATAAATATGATCGATTTCAATATATCGATTGAAAGAAAATTGAGCTCTATACAAAACAGTTCTTTAACAGAGTGTTTGTAGAGTTCATATGTATTCATTTCAATAAATTGACCCCAACACAATAGAGATACAAAATGTTCGAATGTGAAAGAACAAAATATGAAGGTTATAAGAAAGTGATATGACGATTAAGAATGTTGATTACATGAACATTGCTACATTTAAAGCATTACTGCAGATTGTGGGAGTGTACTTATTGTTTTATTTGAACTGTAAAGAGACCTGTTTATTGTTTGTTACTTGATTGACACTTGTCCGATTTTAGGGCCTTTCTGTGTTATTTTTAACTCGAAAGCCATGAAATGGTGGGAGAGTTGTTAAAATGACAAGAAAAAATCCTGTGAGGCTTCAAACCTATTAACAAGTCTAAAAGATGATCTTCTTGCTTCCGATAAAATATAAATGGGTTACATGGTGTATTTAAGTTATATTTCTTCATTTTCTTGAGTTGAATACAGTGTTGTTATTTTAAATTGAAAACAATATGCATGTTTATCAAATTACTCGTTTTTTAGCTCACCTGGCCAAAGGCCATGTGAGCTTTTGCCATCACTCGGCGTCCGTCGTCCGTCTATCCGTCCGTTAACTTTTATTCAAAGAGATTCTCCTCTGAAACTACTGGGCCAATCCTAACCAAACTTGGCCTGAAACATCACCAGGGTATGCTCTTTCATGTTTGTGATTTTTATGACCGTAGACCAAACAACATGGCCGCTGTTACTAAAAATAGAACATAGGGGTAAATTGCTGTTTTTTGCAAATTACTTGAAACCATTACAGATATCAAAATTCTGATATGGGGGTAAAAATGATCAGCATGATGAGATCTACCTGCCCTGCAATTTTGGAGAATATCCGATAACCCATCTTGGAGTTATTGCCCTTTTTCTGTAAAATTTTTGTTTTCTCGTTTCTATTAGTCTTATAGATTGAAAATGGTAGAAGATAGAAGTGAAGTTTAAATTACAAAAATGGTCAACATAGTAAGATCTACATGTCCTGCAATTGTGAAGAAAATCTGACAACCAACAAAGGAGTTATTGTCCATTTTTCTTTGAATTTTCACGATTTTTTAATGTTTTTACTTTTATTTCAAAAACTGTTTGAGATAAAGGTTAAATGTGAATTGTAAAAGTGTTGAACTTTTCAAGGACTAAAATTTATGAATTTGTCCATTAGGTTCGCATCTCATCCAAGATGGCCGCCACTAGGGAACATAGTTTTACATAGGGCCCTATGGGAAATGCATTCAAAGATCTTCTCCTCTGAAACCACTGAGCCAATGGGAACAAAATTTTGTCACAATAGTCCTCAGGTGGTCCCCATTAAAGT
>MJUU01071875.1:93864-140316 GCA_002080025.1 Modiolus philippinarum
ACAGGTCCTTACCTAATCCAAGATGGCGGCCAGGGGGGAACATAGTTTTAACATTGGACCCTATTGAATATACATTCAAAGATCTTTTTCTCAGAAACTACCAGTCCAATTATAACCAAACTTAGCCACAATGGTCCTTAGATGGTCCTTTCCAAAAATGGTATCCAACAGGTCCGTACCTCATCCAAGATGGTGGCCAGCGGGGAACATAGTTTTAACATTGCACCCTATGGAAAATACATTCAAAGATCTACTTCTCAGAAACTACCAGTCCAATTATAACCAAACTTAGTCACAATGGTCCTTAGATGGTCCCTTCCAAAATAGGTTTCTGGAAGGTCCGTACCGCATCCAAGATTGCGGCCAGCTGGAACATAGTTTTAACATTGGACCCTATTGAATATACATTCAAAGATCTTCTTCTCAGAAACTACCAGTCCAATTAGAACCAAACTAAGCCAGGTCCGTACCTCATCCAAGATGGCCACCATCTGGAACATAGTTTTTACATTTGCCCTATTGATTTTATGGGGAACCTCTGCCCAAATTTTTGAATTTTTATTTGGTGTTCAGTTATGGGTTGTAATGGATGGTGGAGTTTTCGGTTGCCATGGAAACCAAACAAGAATACTGTAATTTTAGAAAAAGAAGTATTCTGCTAAATTTTATATTTTGTTTTTCCTATTGCAAATGCCTTTTATCTATGTCCAGGTGAGCGATACAGGCTCTTGAGAGCCTCTTGCTCAACAATAGGATTAGCGATAAAAACACTAATAGTAATTTGTTTTTCTCCAATGGATTTCTCAGCTCGCATTACATCTCGTGCTTTCGCACTGGATGCAATACAAGCAGCGAATTCCATACTCGCAAAAGAAATTACTAATAGTATATATTTAAAAGTGTCCACTGGACTTGCAACCATACGTGATAAGGTATGTCAGTTTCCTGCCAAAGGTCTGTGGTTCACTCAGGGTACTCTGGCTTCCTCCAACACTAAAATGGACCTCCACAATATAGCTTAAATACTGGTGAAAGTGGCATTAAACCCCATACAAACAAACAAAAATATTTGTGCACTAAATTTATAATCAATATTATCTGACTCTCCCCTTATGTATATAGTCTGTAAATAGCAAACAGTATCTATCCTAAATTTGGGACAAAAAAATTGCTCAGAGCATTAAGCAATATCATGTTTCAGATTGCTTGTATTCTAAACTTTGGATGTGGAAAACTCACACATCTAGATAAACTGAATAATGATGTAGCAGTATTTCTTCTCATATGTTTTGTAATAAAATTAAAATGAGGATTCTGTAACAATTTCACATCATAAGAAATCATTGAAATTTTCATTATTGAAGCAAAAACAAAATTTAATTTATTTAGGAAGAAATTATTTTCACTAGTTTCACATTTTTATAATGTATCCCTTTGATTCATTGAAATTCACAAAAAGGTCAATTGATGTTTTTTTTTTTCATTACAAAAAGTATGTTGTTATTTTATTTACAAATAAATAATATGTTCTAAAATGAATATTTTGATGTGTTTTTTACAGTTACGGCATGTCTTTACACAGAAGTATATCCACGTCAGTACAACAAAGACATCATCCACAGAAAGTAATAATATGGCTGTAAGTAATTATGTTACCTAGCAACCAAAATAACAAAAGGATGTATTAAATTGATATAACATGGAGCACTTTCAGGTGTATGTGAAGCTTTTGCACAGTGCAGAAGCAAAAAAAATCCAAATAAACACTTTCCATTGGATTTTTTTTTTTTTTTTTTGAAGATTAAATTTTTATTTTTTTATTTATTTTTTTGAATTTGATGAAAAATGATGTATGATAAATTGATTTTCCTGGTTAATTATTTTCAGGAATAAAAATAATTGTTCTTTCTTTAATGAAACTGTTTTAATGGCAACGACATGTCAATAATTCATCTATATACCTGTTAGTCATTTTCTGTCACAGTCAATCGTTTGCTTGTCATACACTGATAGATGTATTTTATATTGGACAAACTTTGAAATTCCTATCAATATTCTAAGAGGATGGATCAATCACGTTTTATTTAAAATTTCTCATGTCTGTCAAACATCTATATATTTACAAAGGAAGCATTTCCTGTATAGTTATTTCCATTTAGAGAAAAATCAATGTTGTAAACTGGTAATAGTGAAGTAACTATGGTTAGAAGTGGGGTAATTTTATAGTATTGATATTTTTAAAAACGAAAGGAGTTTTTCACATGAAAAGATCAGCATTAACTTTTTATGATAATTTAGAACCAATTGAAAGGTCTGCAGTGAACAAGTTGTTGAGTATTGGAAAACTTTTTTTATCTTCTTTTAGTCATCAGCTAAACAGACTTGCACAGCGGGAGGGGGTTTTGGGTTAGGAATGGGCGGTGACTGTTCACTTGATGGAAACTTGTAATTAGGTTATAAAGAAAGATTTGAGAGAAAGGTCAAGAGTAGATAATCATGAAACATTCATAGTTCTGAGGTCACCACACAGCTATCTTAAATGAGCATGTCATACTGCATACTAATTATCAGTACTGAAAGGTTTGAAATATTGTCTCAATAACCCTTGCATAATCTGCAGCTAAAAATGAGGTTAAAATCTAGGTCTGCCAATTCATTGTAAAATTATTTGGCCACTCTACAATTAAGTTGAGACAATTGTACCTTTGGGTGAGGGATATGGAGATTTGGATCTTGACAGGAGAAATGCCATTAGTTCAGTTTGATCAGTTTAACATAAAACATTAAACAGAACAATTTCAGGTATCAGTTTGGATGTATGCCACTAAGTTGTTAGTTAAATGTAAGGTGAGCCGGAGGTGACAAGATCAGGTGAATGATTTTTTTGGTGTGTAATAATTAGCTTGTAATAAGCTTAATTGGACAGACATGTACGGCAGATGAATCTATATAACAGCAATTGATTTTTATTTTGCTTGTGGTATTATAATGTTTAGGTATAGAATATTGTAAGTGGTTTGCTTCAAATGTTTGTATACTTCAGGGTAAAATTGCTGCAATTCTGTTTGTAATAACATCCACTCTACAAGTACAGTCGAACTTCGATGGCTCGAACACCCAAGGGACCAATGAAAACAGTTCGAGTTACAGGAGTGTTCGAGAAATCGAGGTCGAACTATGTTGGAACTTGGAACAAAAGGGACCAGAAAAAGGGTTCGAGACATCCATGGTGTTTGAGCTATTGCAGTTTGAGCCATCGAAGTTCTACTGTATCTCCTGGTTCGACATTATCAAGTTCTGGTACTGGTAGTGTATATGGTGTGAATTGTTGTAGCTAAAACTCTTTAGCCCTTATTATCCCCTAGCCCAACTGAGTTGTGGGGGTGGATATAGCGTTTCCCCCATCATCTTGTCCCACCTCATTTTAAAGTTTGCTTTAAAGTTCATATCTTAGAAAATACATGTGGCACATCAATCATCTATGGTCAGTGAATGCATCTTGGAGAGTGATGCTGCTTCAGATGATAATTGGGTCACTCTGACCTACATTTTATGCTTCAATGACTCAGGTTAAAGATTGTGTTTAGGTTCATATCTGATAAACTACATGTGGTACATTAATCATCTTTGTTCAGTGGAGGGATGCTGCTGCAGATGATAATTTGGTCACTCTGACCTACTTTTTATGCTTCACTATTCGCTAGTCAGATTGTTTAATATTACCGTACATCTAAGGTTTATTTTAAGTAGTAAAGAGTTACATTATTTATCAGTGGAAAAAAATATAAAAACTAAAAAATTCAAAACATACAAGAATCATTTAGGATTAACATTTTGAAACTTTAACTGAATTTGGAAATTTAATTGCTACAGGTGAGGGGATACCGTTTCCGAATGCTCCCATCTCATTTTCACCTTTAATTATCTTGACCATTTGATTTGAATCTCTTTCACAATCATTTTTGGAAGAAGAGATATCAAGGTTTGCCTTTTTATTGGGGAAAAATGTATAATTACATAATGCAAAGGTATGGGCTCATCTTATCTTTATAAAGCCAATTAGAATTTTATTTAGAAGATCTTTTTTCTACAAGGCTCTTAAAATTTACCTGACCCAATGTCTTTTAAAAACTCCTGTGGATTTACTTTGTTTTGATTCTTTGAAAATAGAACTATTTGCAATTGGAAAATATGTTCATTTGAGCAATTGTAAAATTTTCAAAATCTTGTCTCATTAGCAGGTGGGAAAGGCTTTCTACCTACCCTGTCAATTTTTTATTACAGATTAGATAATGATCTGACTTTTATGTTTCTCAAATCTGTCTTCTTTTCAACAGTAAAAAAGTATATCTTTAGTGAGTTTTAAAATATTTTAATCATTATGATATTTTTGTTTATCAGTAATTGGCTCATCTGACCCAAATTGTCAGTGTGAGCTATTGCCATTACTTGGCATCCGTTGTCCGTCCTTCGTCTGTAAACTTTTCACATTTTCATCTTCTCCTCTGAAACCACTGAAGCAAATTCAACCAAGCTTTACAGGAATGATGTATGGAAGGTCCTTTACAAAGATTGCTTATTTCGTTCCGATCTGATAAAAAACANCTAAAACTCTTTAGCCCTTATTATCCCCTAGCCCAACTGAGTTGTGGGGTGGATATAGTGTTTCCCCTGCCATCTTGTCCCACCTCATTTTAAAGTTTGCTTTAAAGTTCATATCTTAGAAAATACATGTGGCACATCAATTATCTTTGGTCAGTGAATGCATCTTGGAGAGTGATGCTGCTTCAGATGATAATTGGGTCACTCTGACCTACATTTTATGCTTCAATGACTCAGGTTAAAGATTTTGTTTAGGTTCATATCTGAGAAACTACATGTGGTACTTTAATCATCTTTGTTCAGTGGAGGGATGCTGCTGCAGATGATAATTTGGTCACTCTGACCTACTTTTTATGCTTCACTATTCGCTAGTCAGATTGTTTAATATTACATCTAAGGTTTATTTTAAGTAGTAAAGAGTTACATTATTTATCAATGAAAAAAAATATAAAAACTAAAAAATTCAAAACATACAAGAATCATTTAGAATTAACATTTTGAAACTTTAACTGAATTTGGAAATTTGATTGCTACAGGTGAGGGGATTAGCTGCTGTTTCCGAATGCTCCCATCTCATTTTCACCTTTAATTATCTTGACCATTTGATTTGAACCTCTTTCACAATCATTTTTGGAAGAAGTGATATCAAGGTTTGCCTTTTTATTGATTACATAATGAAAAGGTAAGGATACCTGTACATGGGCTCATCTTATCTTTATAAAGCCAATTAGAATTTTATTTAGAAGATCCTGATTTCTACAAGGCTCTTAAAATTTACCTGACCTAATGTCTTTTAAAAACTCCTGTGGATTTACTTTGTTTTGATTCTTTGAAAATAGAACTATTTGCAATTGGAAAATATGTTCATTTGAGCAATTTTAAAATTTTCAAAATCTTGTCTCATTAGCAGGTGGGAAAGCCTTTCTACCTACCCTGTCAATTTTTTATTACAGATTAGATAATGATCTGACATTTATGTTTCTCAAATCTGTCTTCTTTTCAACAGTAAAAAAGTATATATTTAGTGAGTTTTAAAATATTTTAATCATTATGATATTTTTGTTTATCAGTAATTAGCTCATCTGACCCAAATTTTCATTGTGAGCTATTGCCATTACTTGGCATCCGTCGTCCGTCTTTCGTCTGTAAACTTTTCACATTTTCATCTTCTCCTCTGAAACCACTGAAGCAAATTCAACCAAGCTTTACAGGAAAGGTGTATTGAAGGTCCTTTACAAAGATTGCTTATTTCGTTCCGATCTGATAAAAAACATGGCCGCCAGCAGGGCACTTAGGTTTAACATAGTACCCTATGGGAAAAATCACATTTTCATCAACTGCTCTGAAACTGCTGAAGCAAATTCAACCAAACTTTACAGGAATGATGCACTAAAGGTCCTTTACAAAGATTGCTCATTTAATACCAATTCGGCAATAAACCTGGCCGTCAGCACGGAACAAAAATTAACATTGGCCTTATGGGGAATTCACATTTTCATCTTCTCCTCTGAAACCACTGAAGCAAATTCAACCAAGCTTTACAGGAATGAAGGTCTTTTTCAAAGATTGCTCATTTCTTTTTGATCGGATAAAAAACATGGCGGCCAGCGCAGGACTTAGGTTTAACATAGGACTCGATGGGAAAAATCACATTTTCATCAACTCCTCTGAAACTGCTGTAGCAAATTCAACTAAACTTTACAGGAATCATGTACTAAAGGTCCTTTGCAAATATTGCTCATTTTATTCTGATTCGACAAAAACATGGCTGCCAGCACGGAACATATTTTAACATTGGGCCTACGGGAAATTCACTTTTTCATCTTCTACCCTCAAACCACTGAAGCAAATTCAACCAAACTTTACAGGAATGATGTATGGAAGGTCCTTCACAAAAAGTGGTCATTTTGTAATGATCCAATAAAAGACATGGCTGCCAGCGCAGATCTTAGTTTTAACATTGGACCCTAATGGGAAAACATCATTTTCAACATCTGCTCTGAAACTATTGAAGCAAATTCAACCAAACTTTACAGAAATGATGTATGGAAGGTCCTTTACAAAGATTGCTCATTTTGTTGGGATCTGACCAAAAAATGACTTCCAGCATGCAACTTGGTTTAAAATGGTACCCCTATATTAAACATCTTTCTCATCACATGCCCTTAAATTATTGAAGCAAATTCAGTCAAACTAAGATTGCTTATTTTGTTTTGATCTGATAAAAAACAAGACTGCAAGCACAGAACATATTTTCTCTAATTTCTAGCAAATTTAACCAAGGCCTGACTGGTGAGATAAAAATATTTTTTGTCAATAGTGAGAGAACAACTCACGTGGAATTTCCCGCCAAATCTATTCGGAGCATAATCCTCGGTGTTTTACATTATGTCATTAGAAAAACATTTTCTACAACTTAAACAGGTTAATTATGAAATTTCTCACAACTTGTGAAATAAATTTTCAAATGTTTAAAAACTCTGCTAGCCACATTTTCAAACCTTTGCAAAATTTATTTAACTTGATGTGAGAAATTTCATAATCAACTTAGTTCTTGTTGTGGAAACTATATTTAAGGTAGTTCGATCCTAATAAAAATTTCAGACAGAATTTTTTTCTTTTAAAATATTTTGTAGGTCTTAACCTATATATTCAAAAAATAAAATAAAAATGATATGTCACCGATCATCTTTTCCTGTTATCTGACTTTGAAAATTAGGCCAAATACAGTATTTTTCAGCAATATTTACAAAGAATATATAGGGAACTGTGATAACATGCTTATTGTTTATCTTTCATATAAAATAAATATCAGACAGATTTTTTTTATTTTTTGATATTTCAGAGATATACACTTAAGCTATCTGTTACGCTGAAAAAATCTATATGTCACCATTCGATTAAGAGAGATATTTTATATAGTTTACTAAATAGACAATAATTACGGGAAAAGGGAGCTAATTTGCGGGAAAGTGTATGTCAATCTATTATGACGTCACAGTGAATAGGCCAATACAGGAATATTCCGGTTTGAAAATCAAGTCAATTCCGCATCCGACTCGTGTTTCGCAAATGCGCAAATCGAATGCGCCGTGTTTTAGTGTCGAACTACCTTAACATAGGATCGTATTGGATAAACACCACTTTAATTACCTGCTGTAAGCATTTTGTCAGGTGAGCGATTCAGGCTCAGTGTGTGAGCCTCTAGCTCTACATTAGCCAACAACTAGCTGTCTTGTTTATCAATATCTAATTGTATTATGTAGAAAATTTGAAAATATTCTGTAAATTTTCAGGTTGAACTGTTAGATAATAATGCTAAACATTGCCAGTTTAAGATTATGCCACGATACAAGGTCAAGGCTGAAGGAGATGTGGTAAGTGGTCATGTGATAGGTATATAGTATCAGTAGGAATGTTTTTCCGATTTATTTGTCCTTATTATAGCCCCTGTAAAGGAGGTTACGTCAGTCTGTCTGTCTGTCATGCCCTCTATGTGTTTGTCCATCTACATTTTAGGTAAGTGCAACTCCTCTAAAACTACTGGAAGGATTTTGATGGAACTTTACACAAAGGAAGCTAGGAAATTATATGAAAATGTGCTTAAAAAAAGGGGATATAATTATTGTACAACACCACAAAGGGGAGATAATTTGACTTTGACTTTTCATAAATTTCTTCAGCAAATTGTTTCATAGGAACTACCACAATGATTTTGATGAACATTTACAGAAAAGAAGGAGAACATATACAGATATGCATGAAAGATAACTGTTGTCTGACATCTAATCACTTAGCAAGTTTTATGGCTTCACTTGTAGACATCTGTGAGAAATCATGTATCATGCCTATATTTAGTTGTATTTTTCATGAATCAGTCAAGGTCATTATTTATATTATGCCTAGACCCCTTCATAACCCCCATTAATGACAGGCTACCTTACTAGTAACCTAAATCTATAGTTTGAATTTACTAAATGTTTACAAAATCTTTTGAATATGCTTTTATTGTTCTTCATTATTGTATAAAAGATGAATTCTACAGACATTACATAGGTACTTTATATGTACACTTGTTTAATATTCATACTTAATAACACCGGATTTTAATTTACTTATTGTTATGGTATATAAACCAACATAAACAGATAAAACTTTTTCTTTTACAGTGATATGCTTGATTGAATATGCTCAGAAAAATAATGATATGAGATCAATTAAAAAGACTTTATATTGTTAGTAAATATTTAGACCTTGAGAATAATTAAGACTTGTAATTGATATACCTTGTAAGAAGTGCCCCTGCCGCTATAAATGCCCCCACCATTGATTTCGTTTGAAATCTTTAAGCGCCCCCTCAAAATTCCAACTAAAAACCATGATTTCCGTATTTTTTTCATGCATTTTCAGTCTTTTTAAAAAATTTTTATCTATTGCGCATGCGTTTGCACCCGAGTTTCCGGTTGTAAACAATCGAGTTATTATGTTTTTCGTTTGCATTTCGGTACAAACAATTGATCCGCCTTATTCTTTTCTTCTGTTTGTCAAAGATTTGGATAGTTGAAGCATCTTTACATTGATTACATTGTGTACTTATGAAAGATCGAAGAATTTCATTCCACGTGCTTGGCTTTAGAACACAGTTTTTGTCATACTTTTCAAATTTTATAAGCACCCTGGGCACTTAATAGGAGGAATACAGTAATAGGAAACCTTTAATTAAGGGTTCCAATATGTCAGCGATAAGGTAGTTGGGTGTAGGATCAATTGATTGAATTTGATTGAAAGATTGAAATAAGGTAATCAAATAAAAAACAACATAAAAAGATGTATGGATGAGTAGGGGAACCAATGAAACAAGTTTTTTTTTTTTTTTTTTTGCAAATGGAGAAGTTAAGAAATCAGTAAGTTCAGGAAATTGATCCTTCTATACGACCCTCAGTGAATGTGTTCATCTTTTCTACATTTATAGAACAGGTCTTTATATTGCTTGGAGCAAGGTGTTTCTCCCCCAAGTTTGTCTGTGATAATTTGTGGCCAGTCTTTTCATATTATGACCTGACCACTTATCATAGACAGGGTAATCCCTTATCCACCACCTTGGAATGTTCCAGGTCAGCTCTGAGGGTTTAGGACCAGTCACAGAATTGTCTATAGTGTAGTGTACTTAAAATGCAAATCATCATAGCCTATCATCCCCGACAGGAAACGTATTCCAACACGATATCCTTGATTAAAGAACAAGTGCAATATATGGATATGATGCACCAAAATCATAGACCAATAAACATGTCAAAAAATAATTGAACTATCAAAATGAATAAAGAGACTTAAAGCATGAAAAACTAATCCATTTTGATAAAAAATATTACAGAACAGTTATATCTTTTGCCTTCTTATATGTTCTTGTAACTATTATGATTCTCTTATTTTAAAAAAAAAAATATTGAAATAACCTTTATACAATGTTTCAAAAAATCAAATGCTCTAGAATATTCACTATCTTTTGCAACACTATATACATCCACCATGATACCCATATTTTCAAAACAAGTGTGTTAATAACCTAGATACATTTAGAAAACAGTTATAATGGGATTTATAGTGGTATTTATATAAAATTTCATGAGAAAAGGCTTCTCTTAATATCAATTTGACAATTTATGTATCTTGCATGACAGCAAATTTAAGATCAAGATGACTTTCATGCATGTAAGAAATTCCCTCTTTTTCTCAAGTGGAGAGCAGCAAAACAAGAGAAAAGGGCAAAGATGTTCTCACATGAGTGACCTAAAATGCATAAACAAAATTCTCATACCTTTTGAAATAGTTTCCATAGTGATGTCAGTTTGTTATGTTTGATCAAGGTTATTATTTTAGTTTTAATAGTTGTGCTTATTGTTTTGTATAGGTACAAGTGGATGATCAGATAGTATTGGAAAGTGTAAAATCTCCAGGTTCCTATCTCCATGTCAGTAAAGCTATCTTAGGACCAATGTCAGTATACACAAAATGGTAGGTAAAAAAGCAGATGAAATGAGACATGTTTATAAGTTCTATAAACAAAAAAGCTTGATCACCAAACTGTGATTATTGTGAAGTCCCTTATTAGGAAAAAAGGAAAAATTTCTTTCTCCTTTGATATAGATTGGTGTCGGTTTGTAAATTTCTTAATGTTTCTTCTTTTATTTTTGAATACCAGAAAATACAAAGTATATAACAGGAAATTTTGATATTGATGTAGCTATTTTGGAATTTAGTTTAGATACTTAGTTTAGATACTATTATTGTTTTAATCTGGAGATTTGATGTTGTCTCCTTGACATTTACCCCATTGTCTTTTTAGCTCACCTGGCTATAGCCAGGGTGAGCTTTTGCCATCACTTTTCGTCCGTCGTCCGTCTGTCGTCCGTCTTCCGTCTGGCATAAACTTTTCATTCAAAGATCTTCTCTGAAACTACTGGCCCAATTGAAACCAAACTTGGCCACAATAGTCCTTAGATGGTCCCCTACAAAAAAGTTGTTTTTCAGATCCGCGCTATATCCAAGATGGCCACCAGCGGGGATCATAGTTTTAACATTGGACCCTATGGGAAAATACTTTCAAAGATCTTCTCCTCAGAAACTACTTTGCCAATTAAAGCAAAACTTGGCCACAATAGTCCTTAGATGGTCCCTTACAGAAAAGTTGTTTTTCAGATCCGCGCTATATCCAAGATGGCTGCCAGCAGGGATCATAGTTTTAACATTGGACCCTATGGGAAAACACTTTCAAAAATCTTCTCCTCGGAAACTACTGAGCCAATTGAAACCAAACTTAGCCGCAATAGTCCTTAGATGGTCCCCTGCAAAAAAGTTGTTTTTCAGATCCGCGCTATATCCAGGATGGCCACCAGCGGGGATCATAGTTTTAACATTGGAACCTATGGGAAAACACTTTCAAAGATCTTCTCCTCAGAAACTACTGAGCCAATTGAAACCAAACTTGGTCACAATAGTCCTTAGATGGTCCCCTGCAAAAAAGTTGTTTTTCAGATCGGCGCTATATCCAAGATGGCCACCAGCAGGGAACATAGTTTAACATTGGACCCTATGGGAAAACACTTTCAAAGATCTTCTCCTCTGAAACTACTGAGCCAATTGAAACCAAACTTGGCCACAATAGTCCTTAGATGGTCCCCTGCAAAATAGTTGTTTTTCAGATCCGCGCTATATCCAAGATGGCCGCCGGCGGGGATCATAGTTTTAACATTGGACCCTATAGGAAAATACTTTCAAAGATCTTCTCCTCAGAAACTACTGGGCCAATTAAAGCAAAACTTGGCCACAATAGTCCTTAGATGGTCCCTTACAGAAAAGTTGTTTTTCAGATCCACGCTATATCCAAGATGGCCGCCAGAGGAGATCATAGTTTTAACATTGGACCCTATGGGAAAACACTTTCAAAGATCTTCTCCTCTTAAACTACTGAGCCAATTAAAGCCAAACTCTGCCACAGTAGTCCTTACATGGTCCCTTACAAAAAAGTTGTTTTCAGATCCGCGCTATATCCAAGATGGCCGCCAGCGGGGATCATAGTTTGAACATAGGACCCTATGGGAAAACACTTTCAAAGATCTTCTCCTCAGAAACTACTGAGCCAATTGAAACCAAACTTGGTCACAAAAGTCCTTAGATGGTCCCCTGCAAAAAAGTTGTTTTTCAGATTCGCACTATATCCAAGATGGCTGCCAGCAGGGAACATAGTTTTAACATTAGACCCTATGGGAAAATACTTTCAAAGATCTTCTCCTCAGAAACTCAAAAATCTTCTCTGAAACTTTTCAGCCAATCGGAACCAAACTTGGCCATAACAGTCTTCAGGTTGCCGCTCAGCAAAAGAGTTGTTTTTCAGGTCTTTACTATATGCAAGATGGCTGCCAGCGGTGAAACAAATTTAACATTTGACCCTTTGAGAAAACATTAAAAGATCTTCTCCTGAAATTACATGGCCAATAATGAAAACATACTTGGTCACAACAGACCATAGTTGTTCCCGTTTGAAAAATTTGCCTGGCTTGTCTGCATCGCATTCAAGATGGCCCCAGTGGGGAACATAGTTTGACGTTGAGGCCTAACAGAAGCCTGTCGGAAAGCATTTAAAGATGTTCTCCTCTGAAAATATTTTGTTAATTGGAACCAAAATTAAACTCAATGGTCCCCTTCAAGAAAGGTGACAGCAGAACTGCACCCCCATCCAAAATAGCTGCCAGTCTGGGATATAGTTTAACTTAAGATAATATAACATCTATTAACGAAATTTGAAAATAATGCCCTTAAAACATTGGGATTATTTTAACTGCATATGTCAGTGGTGGCCCAGGTGAGCAATACAGGCTCTTGAGAGCCTCTTGTTTTTCATATATAACAATTCAGTTTTGTTGATTTGGTGTTTTATCTACTTTCAGTTTTGAGTTAAATCTATCAGTACAACAGACAGGGTTTACAGTATACAGGAAATACAAACCACATCCTGATGATGAAAATAAAGTCAAGGTATATTGGAGATGAATTTCATTATTTAGTTTAATCCACCACTCGTTTTATTTAAAGGCATGTAGTTTTATTTATTTCCTTGAAAGTTAACAAGAACGTTTGACTTTATGATACAATAAACTATGTGGAACCCTAAATTTTGGATATAATACAAAAGCACATTGACAAACTGAGTGTAACTGATGCCCCCATAAAATTTAGCAGAATCATGCAGCAATACAATCTCTTGAGTGTAGCACTAGAGTGAAGACTGCAAATGGCACACCAATGAAATCATTTATTCAAAATTTGAATGAATAATTATGGAGTCACATAACATTTATCAAAAATGCTACATGTACCCATAATGTAATATCATATCTAACACAGAGGTAAAGTGCTTTTTCAACCAAAAATGGTAAAAAAAAACTGCCATGGAATGCACAATTATAAATGAAGAAAAAATGGTTATAACTAGGCATAATATGAAAAAACTTCAAATGGAGTAGCTGAAATATTGCTGAAATTGGCATAAAATATCAATCAATTAATCAATCAGATGGAGTAGTAATTGTCTCCAAATTTTGAGTATAGAGAAAGCTAAGGAAAGGCATTTAGTATGCCAGGTTTAATTATTGCAACCCAACACCAATTGCATTTTTGACAATAATGAAATAATTGCATTAATTTCCAAATATACAATACAATTTTCCATTTTAGGTTGGTGATATGATAAGATTTTACCACAAAGAAATGGAGGCTTATCTTGTAGCTGAGGGATTATTTGATGATAAACTTTTAGAAGATGGTGAGTATGATATGGCATTGTTTGTTGGTAGATTTTATTATTCCACTTTCTATATATAATTTAAGAAGTTAATAAATATCTTTTGATTTTTTTTATATTTAGATATTTAGATATTTAGTACTGCATATGTGTGATAAAAAATTTGTATAAAGCAAATTAGATTTTAGATTAATGTTTACCAACAAGAAACCAAATCTCACCATGCACTGAATTTGGGTCTCATTATAAAATTAGGACAATAAAGAGAATTAACTTTGTTTGTTAAAACTGAGCAATTAGAAGATTTGGCCCTTGGTGATATCTGGCCCTTGTCTTGAAATTTAGGATTTTATACCCCTACTCTGTAGAGAGGGGTATACTGCATTCACCTTGTTCGTCCGTTCGTCAGAAAAACATTTTGTCACATTTTTTAAAACAAACTTGATAATATGAAGACCACATTATGTCCCAATTGTAAGGTTATAGTGCATTAAGTCTTACTGTTGTGCATACATACATCCAGGAATTTCTTTGTTTAATTTAATAATATTTTGATTTGCTTGCAGTACATTTACGACTAAGACCAATGGATCAGAATAATCCGAAGACATTATTTCCCAGTACCTCGGCAGTCACATACTGGCAGATAGAATTACAGACAGGACCTATTGATGGTAGGAATTCCTATATGGATAGTGACACTTTGTCTTTATTTTAGAGCTCACAGTGATTTTAGTATATAGACCCCATAAAGGATACTTTTGCTGACGTAAATAAAATAAATTTACTTTTCCTGTCTATGTCCCATGTAAAGTGATCTTTATCATTTAAATTTTGAATGCATTAATTGCAATAATCAGTACTAAATAATGCCTATTAATGAACATATTTCAATTCCTTTTTAGGTGGTGTGTTGAAATGGGAGCAACAGTGTAGAATTATTCATATGTGTTCAAGGAAATATCTTGTAGTAGAAAAGTCCTCAACAGACAGTTCAGGGTTCAATGTCAGTTTGACATCAAATCATGATGATCCAAATACAGTATTCAGAATTCATCCTGTGATAAGGGTAGGTGTGATATGATAAAATTTTCTTTATTCATTGTTCAATTATAATCAGCTGAGTTTGAAAAAGCAGCCTTCAAGCCTGTCTAAGGCAGGCTTATTTGGACAAAATTCAGCAATCTATTCACACATATAGCAAATATATTGAAATATTAAATTTCTGGTATGCTATAAATTGGAGCAGGTTTCAACCATGAAGTTAGTGGTTCAATTTAACAAGCTACCCTGATTAAAGTGATTAAGAAATGATAGGTTATTTTACTGTACCAATATACATTGTATTGGGATAGATTTCCCAATAAAGGAAAAGATTGGCTCAGAATGATATAACCTATGATGACAGCTATGGATTACAGACAAATGTGTCAGTGTTGGACAAGAAAACTTGCATTACTTGCTCATGCCTTCCATACATTTATTACTTAAACTGTTTTCTGTCCTTTTGAGTAAATGCTGTAACCATTAATATTCATGTGAATTAAAGGCTGTAAGTCAGTTCAGTATAAATTCAGTTTTGAATGAATTTATTTTTGCATTAGTTGCCTAAAAACAGGAGAAGACAAATTCATGTTGATATAATTGAGGAATATCTTCTTTTCAGTGAATTTATTAAAACATTATTGGCAATGATTGAAAGAAATTTATTGGCATTTCATTTATATCAAAATGCCTAAGTATTCATGTATTTTGTTCTAAAAGAACTATAATTGATAAACATGAAAAGCAACAATGAAAATTGTGTGCAGCAAACTTAGACCAAAGAAAAATGTATATAAGGCCCTATCAAGTTAATTTGTAGATTCTCATCTACCTGTAACAAAAAATCTGGAGTGGGTGGGAGGGTTTTTTTTTTTTTTTTAACTGATTTTCACTAAAATTGATAGGAATTAAAGAATTTTTTTGAATAATTGAAAATTTTAAAAAATGAGCCTAGAAAAATGGGGCGGGTGGGGATGAGAATCTATGAATGAATTTGATGTGGCCTAAGTTATTAAAAGTAGGCTAAAAAATATTTTATTTGTTACAAGAGCTTTTACTTTATTTCAAACACTGGTTTGTTATGCTATTTTGATATTAATATTTGTTTTTGTTTATTTCTTTCAGGAAAATGATGAAGTTCCTCTGGACAGTTATTGTAGAATAGAACATGTTGTAACAAAAAGATGGCTCCATGCTCTGACAGGTGAGGGTTAAAACTATTACTACATACACCCATGTCTTAAAATAAGTGATTTAGAGTCTTGCAGATAAATCAAATGTTGGTTTCATTGTCCATCTGTAAAAAATATAATGACCTATTTTAAGTGAGCCATTGCTGCTTAAATTTAGTGAAATGATAGTTTCAAAGTCATGTGTAAGGGGACAAAATCTACACAGTTGAACTCTGATGACTGGAACTGCAATAGCTCCAACACTATTTATGTCTCGCACCCTTTTTTATGTTCCTTTGATCAATGATCAACGTTCCAATGTGTAGTTTAACCTTGTTGGCTTAAACATCACTGAAGCAACAACTGTTGTGACTGGTCCATTGAGAGTTAAAGCAATCAAAGTTTGACTGTAGTTGTAAGTTTATACAATTAGGATCAGAACTAATCTTATGTAGTGTCTCATAGTCCCATTGGTATTTTGGTAATACCCATGGCCTTTCAGGTAAAAACTGGTGCTTTAGCATCCCATGATGATGACTACATAGTGTGAGAAAGTTATGATGTTAAAGAGAGAAATACGGGACCTCTGAGTTGTGCTCAAATCTGATTAAACTTCTGATACTGTACGAAAAAAAAATCAATACATTGAGAACTTGAGAAGGAATCACTAATTAAGGAACACTGTTGAGCTAAGGGTGGTTTATATTGAATCTGTTGTAGGGCTTCAGGTTAATTGTTTTTTGTCAATTAAAATTTAGTTAAAGAATTGTCAAATAGGAACAATTATAATTATACACTTCTATTTCATAAATATACTTGTATTTTGTATTTTATGTGGTATATATTTATTTCAATATGTGAAGAATCCAGTCACTTTGTCTTACTAGTATTTGAGGGGATCGTTTCTGCCTTCAATTACATGAGATTTCCTATCTCAAAAGTCCCATATTGGATTTGTTATCTTGGTGTGCTTTATAGAGGTATACAATTTTTGCTTGTATAATAAATAAAGCTTAGCTTATCTCTCGGGGAGGGTGTCATTACAAACTGTTAGTCGGGAATTACAAAATAATATTGCAAAATGATATTGCAATTTTTATATTTCAGTTGATTATGTAAGAAAAATGGCTCAAAAGGAAGAAGATAGTTCCATGGGATCACTGAAATGGAGCACAGCTACACTGAAACAGGTTAGCTAATGTCCTGAGTAAAAGTAAAACATATAAATGAGCAGACAGTTTTAAATACAGGAGTGATTAAGACCCCCCTTTGTTCACTCTATTTATAATTGTATAGTTTTGAGAAAATCATATATAATACTTGATTTGTAGTTTGTAACTAACAAAATGTTCAGCTTGAGGAAAACTAATCCAGTATAATACCACATTTTGTTTTAATTTTCATCAAGCTTGTACTAATATTGAGCATATGTTTTCTTTTTACAACGATCATTGCAGTAAAATTTTATGCCAGCTATTTTGAACCTGGATTAATTGAAGTAAAAGGCAATACTAAAATATTTCCCATTTTGGTCAGTATTTAAGCTCCTTTCATGTGTTATGGTAGGTTGGCAGTCTTATAAGGACCTTGTGTATTCTGGTGGTTTTTGTTTTTAAAGGTGTAAATATCTTTATTTGGTGTCCATGTATTAGCACACATTAAAAGTTTCACTGTAGGTTTATTATAAAATGTTCAGAAAAAATATGTTTATAAAGAAATATTTCACATAAACACTGTTGTGAAATTTAACCTTTTTCAAAGTTATGGAAAATTTAGTTGGAAAAATTTAGTGATCACCATTTTCATTAAAACAGTGAACTTCTGAGAAAAAAAGGTAAAAAGTTTATCCTATGTTTGCCAGAAATAGCCAACTTGTTTAAATTTTGAATTGAAAATAACTTTTAATACCCTTCCTGAAGGAGTGGTGAATTTTCATTCCATCATTCATATGTCCTACAGTTCATTTATTTTCTACTCGCCGAGAACTTTTGCACAAAAGTAGATACTGTCATTTTTAAGATACATTTAGTTATACATGGATCAACCTTATTAATGAATTGCTTGACAACAATAGAATCTTGTTCCTGAATGTGTTTTTCCAGTTAACAAATAAAATGCACTTTGGCCTCACTACTACTATAAATATTTTTTGGTTCCTCATCCCTGCTATAAATACAACTATATGCCCCCATCACATTGGTATTGTATGATCTTCACATTTCATCATGATAATTTACGTTACCAAATGTCAAATTTCTGTAGCAAGAAAAAAGGGTATGTATGCATGCATGAGAAAAAATAATCAGGTATTTTGGGAAAAATGGTATCCCCACATCACTATAGTAACACATACCTAATCTGCATGTCCCATCATAACCAGATGTTCATTAACTGTAAAGTACAACTGAAACTTTTCATGTCAAAGCAATCGAGAATTATTTGAAAATAAATTGAAATTCTTTTAGAAGGTTCTTGATATTTGTATGTGGTTATTGAAAAATGTTGGTTCAAAACATTTAGAAATAACTTGAAAATACCAACGTATTAAGTTAAACCAGCTTGTTAATGGGTCTTTTGATGTGGTGCAAAATATTTTTTGGGACATACCGGTATATGGGAAATATAAAAAGTTTCAGTTGTTAATTGCCTACTATTCTGAATGCTGCTAGTTAGAATATTCTATATTTAATGCATAAAGACTAATGCTAGTCATCCATTATAAATATTTATATATCTCAGATAATATTCAGCAGAAAAATGATTGATAGAGTCATTTATTTATATGTTCATACTAATACATAGAATTTGAATACACATTTACTGACAGCAAACATATTAAAGAATCAGTTCATTTCATTGCATATGTTCAGCATGTTGGCTAGCCATGCATTGGATACAACTGCTTTTATTATGGTGACTTGTGCTAGCAAATTTAAAGAAATAAGAAGTGTTCACAAAAGAAAAAATATTTAAGGTAGTAGACCTAGGTTATGGGAGATAACTCTTAAATCAGTAAGACGTCTGAAACAGTCAGTTTTCACTGATGCTCTTTAAGCATTGATGTGAAGGAGAATTAAAATCATCTATGTTACTTAGAAGCCTAGAATATATTTATGAAAATGGATAAAGCAAATGTACAAGTGATTTTTAAGAGTTATGTCCCCTAACCTAGGTCTACCTCCTTTAGGTTCAAGGGTAAGGGTCGCTAAAGCATGAACATCATGAAGTCAAAATTCAAAGTGTATTCTTTACTCCACAGACATATAGAAAACTCTTCCAAATCATATACAGTGGAACTCCCAAAAAAGGGTCCCTTCAAAAACCGGATCCCTCTATAAACCAAACGATACGTTTCGGTCCGGAATTTTTACCTATATAAGTAAGTTATTTTCCTCTGAAAACCGGCCCCTTCAAATTCCAAATTCCGGTCATAAAGATCGGTCCCAATCATGTTGTTTCTTCTAAAATTTAACTCTCAAAACCGGACCACTTTTAACACAGACAATAAAAAAGATCAAATTTAATTCAACATGTCAAAAATCTCTCGCCATCTTCATCGAAAAATACCTATATTTCAACAGATTATTGACTTTTTTATCTGAAATTTACAAGAATGCAGGAAAATATATTGAAATAGTTAACTCACAGCCTAAACTGACCTTACAGGTTATATGTTACACTTATGGAATTGGTGTTCAGATTTAAAGACGGTATTTTGGTACCTCCAAAAACCGGAACCTCCTAAAACCGGCTGATTTCTTTGGTCCCGACAGAGGCCATTTTTCGAAGATTCCACTGTACTGTGAAAGTACTATTGTTAGTGGGGTTCCAATTTTCTAGGTTTGCTAAAACCACGAAATTAAGTTCCTGAAAAAATACATTTTCCCTAGAATTTTAATGCAGAGAATTCTAAACAACAAATTTAAGAACATATGAAATAGCGATATTTATGAAAACCACTAAAATTGATAGTACACAAATAAAAGTACTTCCTCAGTATTGCTTTCAGTACACTACTTCCACAGTATTGCTTTCAGTACACTAAAAAGACAGAGCAACAAGTGAGACTTTTGTCTATAGATAGTCTATGAAAAAATCATGCAAGATAAATGTTTGCGTAAAAAGTATGGTGGAGACAGCAATCACAACTACAGGGTTAACAAAGTCTTTGCGATGAACACAAAATCATATGAAGACCTCAAATTTTGCTTTCTAGTTTTCAAGTTTTTATGTCAAATTTTTAATTACTATTAGTGATAATTCAAGCACAGATGTGAGAGGATCTATCCAAGTCTATACTGTCAAGCTGTAATTTGAATGTAACAAGTATACTTATATGTTTATTTAACCATACTATATGTTGTAACATGTCTTGTCTTTTAACCTGCAGCAGCACACTAAATCCTACAGCGGAGAAGTAAGTCTATGTGTGTACGACCTGTCCATTATAGACAGGTTTATTTTACCTGTAAACTGCATGTCATTTGATCTCTAATTATGAATATTGTTTATTTTTATCTCTTGTGCATGCTTTGATATTAGCATTTCTTAAGTTACTAGTAAATAAAGTACATTTCAGTATGATGGAAGTTGATTACATTTGTGGATAGTACTTATGATTTATTTTCAGCTTGTTTGTAGATAGAAAATCTATTATTTTGTTGTACATTATATGAATGTGCTTTTTCTCTAAATAATTTTTCTCTTGTAATTTAAACTTTAAGAAGGGATTGAAGAAAATGACGATTGAAGTTTTTTGCAAGAATTGAATTAGTATATATATGAAGATTTATTGAACTGATGCTTTGGTAGAATAACTTTTTGTTTTTAGTCAAAATCTTTGAAAGTTTCATTTCTAAATTTTAGGTCTTTGTCCAACTTAACTTCTAGATGTAAAAGTTTTAAATGTAATAAATTGTGGGTGTTACAGGGCGGCTAACTAATGTATGAGAAATGAACGCATTTGATGACGAATGAGAAATTTAAATTTGGCTTGCATTTTTCACTTTTATGAATTGTCATGAAGTATGGCAAATAATGACCATTTAACATAATTATACATAAATTAATACTGCAAACACAATATCAAAATGACCATCCTACCACCTTTTTTTTCTGAAAGATAACCTCTTGATTTTACAGTTTTTAACAAAATTCCAGTAACAGTCATGAAATATACAATACTAGAAAATAAGTTCTTATCTATCGTTTATTAAGACATATAATAATAACATTAAAGATATGAACAAAAAATATATAACTTGCAAAATTTACAGTAATCCTTTATCAGATGATCCATGTTAAACAAATGCTTTATTTCCCCAGATTAGTACCAGTAAAGAGAAACAGTATGATGATGCATTTACTATACAGGGTGTCAGTCCTGAGTTTGAGGAAATATTTAATTATATGGCAGGGATGGTTCCATTTATACAGAAACTTATTAAAGATGTAAGTCTCAGTCTTTCTTTAAAGACTTGCAAGTTGAATTTAATGATTTAAATGCAGACTTGCCTACCCTTATGATTTTGGGGTTAGGCTTATTATTTTTGAGGTCATCTGACGCCTTTACGATCATGTACCATTTTCTTATGATTTTGTCAATTTGTGGTATTTCTAGAAAATTTTCAGTTTTGGTCAGTCATTTCATTGCAGTTCGTATATATATATAGATGAAATAAACATTTCCTGTAATCAAAATGACGTCAAAAAGATCTTCAAAATAGAAATTCAAGGTTTCCATCTAATAAAAAGGTATTCTTAGTGTGAGTATTGTGTGACTACATAATGTACCATTCACTTTAAGGTGTAGTTTTTATGCTACAACTACTTTGTATGACAGTAAAAGGTGTCTTACTATTTTTGACCTCAGATTAAGAACTTTTATCCAGTAACTTACTATTTTTCACCAAGAAAGGTAGACAACTCTGCTTTAGCCCTAGATCTACAGAACTTCGATGGCTTGAACACCAAAGGGACTGTTGAAAACAGTTTGTGCTAGAGGGGTGTTTGAGCTATTGAGGTCAAATTTCATATAAAATTGAACAGAAGGACCAGAAAAAGGGTTCAAAACATCCATGGTGTTCCAGCTACTGCAGTTCGAGCCATCGAAGTTCACTGTATTATTTACTGACAGAAATTTGGGTATAAATTTGTATTTTCCCAATGTCATAATTACGGTGGTGTTTTATTGATCCTGATGTCTCTCTGACAGGTAAATGAATGAATTGAATTGTCTCTCTATTTTGACAAAAAATTATACATTTATCATGAACAGTCTGTTTTGGAATCAAGTTCTTAAATGATTGCAATTAAATATTTATCTCCACGACTATGATCCTTATAAAAACATCAAAATCATCTACATGCATTTTTTTTTACTAATTTCCACAAGATTTTCTCATGTGAGAATGTCAAGTTATAAAATCTTTTCATTTTTATTTTTGTAGAAAAAAGATGGTGTACTACTGAATGCAAGGATGACTCATGATGCTGTTCTGGTCAGTAAACATTATGCTTTAGTACTTTTATCTTTATCATAATAAACTTAAGATATTTAGTCTCCCAATGTATACAGGAATAAAATACATGTTAAAGATTTTTGTAAAAGCAAAACTTTTCCGTAATATATAAATCAGTCAAGAGGGTGTGTAGATCTGTGAACATATTACCGGTATAAGCAGAAATGTGCTTGTGCAGCATCCATTTGATGCTTAATACTACTCACTGGTTGAGAGATTGGTTTCCCTACTCATAACTATTATTACTCCTTACAATAAAATTTATTCAAAAAAGACTCAACCTGATACATAAAGGGGGTCTCCATGGGGTGGTCCCTTCTGATATCCTGTCAATTTTTCTTCCCTTTCCCATTTGCTGGGCGGGAAAATATTTTACAAAAACTTTTAAAAATGCAACTTTTTCCCATTTCCCAGGCTAAAATTTCAGCATTTCCTGCTTCATGCTCAACACCCATTCCCGTTTTCACTTGCCCTTTGTTTGCCACAATCCAGTTTTCTGCTTACTTAAAAAGGCAAATCCTGATTCCCACTTATACCAAATTGAGACCCACATAAAACAGAACTACAACACTATTGCTCAAAAGATATAGTTTGAGTATAAAGGCTGTTTGTTTGCGTAAAGAGTTGTAAATGAATCCATTACTTTTGCTTTCATTTATAGGCACTGGCAGAAATGAAGGAGTTTATGATTGTTGACAGTTTACCCAGTAAAAACAGACAGAAACTAATGAGAAATCTTCGTGTAAGTATATCATGTACTAGATACATTTAGTTGATATTTATACCCCCCGCAAACGAAGTTTGGGGGGTATATAGGAATCACCATGTCTGTCCGTCTGTCCGTCTGTCCTTCCCCTTTCGTGTCCGGAGCAGAACTTTCGTACCGTAGCACCTAGGATTATCAAACTTGGTGTGTGGATGCATCATGGGAAGACGATGTGTCGCGTACCAAATTAAGGTCACTGTTACCTTGACTTTGACCTTTCACCTTTATGATAGTAAAAATGTGTCCGGAGCAGAACTTTTGTACCATAGCACCTAGGATTATCAAACTTGGTGTATGGATGCATCATGGGAAGACGATGTGTTGCGTACCAAATTTAGGTCACTGTGACCTTGACTTTGACCTTTGACCTTAATGATAGTAAATCCTTGCTCATTCTCTGCCGAAAGCTTGGTTAAATCAGGTTTGTATCCACCGAATTATATATTATTGAATGTATTACCCTTTAAATGAAGTACATGTACCAGATATGAACTGATTGGAATAATTTCAGTCCTGACAGGCTTTATTTCTGTTCGATTTACTTTCCAATCACCATGTGGCTAAAGGTCAAATTTCAAAATGACATGCCTTGGTACTCGAATGCAGTTGCGGGGGGTATTAGTCTGGCTTTGCCGACAGCTCTAGTTTATTTTGTGAAAGTAAATTCTGTTTTTTTTTAACATTACTGTCAGTAGTATTTGTTTTGATATTTAGTTAGTGACAACATGTCTTGGAGTTCTTTGTACTGTCTTTCATTTGAAACTGCCAGATATGCAAATATGTCTTGGTTACAAAGAATATGTTATGTTTTTAGTTTTATTTTTCTGTGATATATATTACAGATTGTTGAGTTACTTGTATACCTGTTACAAACTCCATTCAGAGGAACACCTGATCAACAGTAAGTTTATCATTGTTATGGTTTCTGATAAAAAAAAAGAATAATTTTTACAAAATGATGTTACTACATATTTAGTGAAAATACTGAAAGATGAGATATGTATTAAGAAACCATATTAATGAAAATTGAAATAAACAGAAAAAAAGGTTATACAGCTACTTGCAACAAGAAAAATTCATTGCTGCAAAGTGAGCTTGAAGAGGTGAGCTTATTGAAGCCTTAAAGAGATTAAATATTCCTCTAGGATAACTGTATATTTTTGATAACATGTTGGTTTGATTATAGGTCGGAAGGTCGGAACAAAACTTTGTATTTACCATTGATCATGATTATAAGTCGGTTGGAGATCGTGGTCAAGTTGTGTACCAAAACTTCAACATGAAATCAGTATTATTTATTAAATTGCAGAATAAAAGAATATCTTCTACATGAAAAAAATGCTGTGTATGAAGCATTTTATATGTGCTTAAACCAGCTTTGTTCATTTTTCTGCCCAAAAATTGTATTATGGGGGATAATTCAACTTTGTTTACTTATATAGTACGAACATAAACCCTAAAATATGATTAACAAAATGAGATCAAAGGTACATGATTCCAATATTAAAGTTTTTATTGCTGGTCTTTATTTCGAATTAAAATACACATTATGTCCATTATATGGACTAAATGATAAAAAAAATTAACAGGATAGGAATATTCACATCAGATATGTTATGACACTCCTGGAAGAGAGATGTTAGTTATTGACAATTTTCTGTAATAATGAAATCATCCTAGTACACAAATAGTGAAATGTAAATACACACAAAGTACCTCCATGATGCTGAAATGTAAATATCATGAATTAGTAAGAAAACAACTCAAAAATGTTTATTTCTTTTATTTAAAGTAATAAATAATACACCCAGATGATTGTTGAATACCGGCAAACTGTATTTGGTCATCATTGTATGTATCTCCCGGACATTTTACATTCTTGACTTTCCTCCTTGGTTCTCAGTTACTCTATTAAGTGGGATCCCTTCACTGGAAATGAATTTTAGCTCTCAAATTTCCGACTTATAATCAAGTATATACGGTATGTTTCTATCCATATTTTATGGTAAAAATAGGTGCTTACATCGTATCAGAATTTAAGATTAGGCTGTTTTTCACTCCTTTTAGAAGTTCCATGCCATTTTCCGTCATTTCTCTGCAAACAACTTGACAAAAGACCAAATTTCATACACTCATGAAAGATATGCAAGGGGATCTTTTTATTTAACTATCAATCTTTTATTTCCAGTCATTTAACAAGAATATTTGTTGAAGCCTATGATGTACTGTATACATATCTTTTTATTTGCAGCCATTTAACAAGAATATTTGTTGAAGCCTATGNGAATTTAAGATTAGGTTATTTTCACTCCGTTTAGAAGTTCTATGCCATTTTCCCTCATTTCTCTGCAAACAACTTGACAAAAGACCAAATTTCATACACTCATGAAAGATATGCAAGGGGATCTTTTTATTTAACTATCAATCTTTTATTTCCAGCCATTTAACAAGAATATCTGTTGAAGCCTATGATGTACTGTATACATATCTTTTTATTTGCAGCCATTTAACAAGAATATTTGTTGAAGCCTATGATGTACTGTATACATATCTGATGGGAGACAGTCGGAAAAATGAATTGTATATTGCCAAGTATATAGATTTCTTCTTGTCACAGTTTGAATATAAAGAGGTTGGTATAATGATGGCTCAATCAGATGTATTTTTTTTATAAAGACTGGTATAAATTTATCCAGCTCATAGCTTATTTAGGGCTTCTGTGAAACCAAGCAAAGATATAATTTTTTGTATTTTATAAGTATGTTCTTACTTTAATTAATTTTTTCAAATTTAATTTTTAGCTCACCTGGCGAAAGGCCATGTGAGCTTTTGCCATCACTCGGCGTCTGTCCGTCCGTCGTCCGTCCGTCCGTCCGTTAACTTTTATTCAAAGATCTTCTCCTCTGAAACTACTGGGACAATACTAAGCAAACTTGGCCTGAATCATCACCAGGGTATGCACTTTCAAGTTTGTGATTTTTATGTCCGTAGACCAAACAACATGGCCGCTGTTACTAAAAATAGAACATAGGGGTAAATTGCTATTTTTTGCAAATTACTCGAAAACCATTACAGATATTAAAATTCTGACTGGAGTAAAAATGATCAACATGATGAGATCTACCTGCCCTGCAATTTTGGAGAATATCCGTATACCCGTCTTGGAGTTATTGCCCCTTTTCCGTAAAATTTTCAGTTTTTCATTACTTCTGGTCTTATATATTGAAATTGATAGAAGATAGAAGTGAAGTTTGTAAAACAAAAATGGTCAGCATTGTAAGATCTACATGTCCTGCAATTTTGAAGAAAATCTGACAACCCACATAGGAGTTATTGCCGATTTTTCTTTGAATTTTCACAATTTTTGAACGTTTTTACTTTTATTTCAAAAACTGTTTGAGATAAAGGTTAAATATGAATTGCAAAAGTGTTGAGGTTTTCCAGAACTACAATTTCTACATATGACCAGCAGGTTCGCATCTCATCCAAGATGGCCACCAGCGGGGAAGATAGTTTAACATAGGACCCTATGGGAAATGCATTCAAAGATCTTCTCCTCTGAAACCACTGAGCCAATGGGGACCAAATTTTGTCACAATAGTCGTTGGGTGGTCCCCTTTAAAGTTTGTGATTTTTGTGTTTGTGCCTCATCCAAGATGGCTGCCAGCGTGGAGCACAGTTTAACATAGGGACCCTATGGGAAATGCATCCAAAGATCTTCTCCTCTTAAACTACCAAGCCAAATTGAACCAAGCTTTTTCACAATAGTCCTTGGGTGGTCCCCTTTAAAGTTTGTGATTTTTACGTTCTTACCTCATCCAAGATGGCCGCCAGCGTGGAACATAGTTTAACATAGGGAGCCTATGGGAAATGCATTCAAATGTCTTCTCCTCTGAACCTACTGAGCCAATTGGAACCAAACTTGGTTACAATTGTCTTTGGGTGATCCCTTCCAAAGTTTGTGATTTTTTTGTTTGTACCTCATCCAAGAATGAAAATGTAACATCTGATGAACTGATTTTAAAATAAATAGGTGGTCTATAGGTGACAATGAATAAAACCAGTGACCAGGTGAGCGATACAGGCTCATGTGAGCCTCTTGTTTTCTTTAAAAGGCATCATAAAAAGTTCTGATTTTAATATGAACAGATGTTCCACTACAAAAAAAAAAAGATATTAAATGTCTTTGAAATAGTATTAATAAACACTGCAGTAATATTAATAGCTAAATGACAATCAGGTATTGTCCAGAGACAAGTAAAGATGTCGAAAAAGTTACAGGCAAATAAAAAAAACAAAATACCAAAATTGCCTTTAACTTGAGTTCAACATATAGATGGCCAGTCTCAACAACTTGTGTCACCTCAGTGCAGATAAAACTCAAAACAAGTATAATTTCTTTTGACCTTGTTGTCCTTGAAATGTAATAAAAAATAAAATTTTTCTCAGTTATGATTTATTATTTTTTAGGGTATGATTGGTTTGAACTCGGCACACATGGTGATGGAACTTATCAAAGACAACAGAAAAATTGTAGACAGAATTACGACAGACCATATTGACAAGTTTGTCGAGTTGTTACGAAGAGATAAGGTAGATATTCTTTCACTAGCAAGGAATAAATGGATTCATATGTACATGTATATATTAAATCGAAATTTGGATACATATATGTATGAAATAGAAATTTAGGTTGTTATAACAAAAAAATAAAACATCAAGTATGTCTCTTCTGTATTATTATTATTATTATTATTATTATTATTATTCAGGGATTCTTAGATATTCATGAATACTTTCAAGTGTAATTTTCATATAAACTTGTCCAATAAGTTACTTTGGTTTATTACTAACATACATTCTCTATATTTACAGAATTACAGATATCTGGATTTACTGAAAGTGTTGTGTGTTTGTGATGGTGTATCCATTGCCGATAATCAGAAATATATCACTGAAGTCTGGTTAATGAAGGGAAACAGGGTAAGTAACTCTTTATATCCACTCAGAAGAATACATCACAGCAGTCTGGATAATGAAGTTAACATGGACAATAACTCTCGTAATATTTTTTCACTGTAGTTCACAGATAGCACCTGGAACTTAAAATGATGATGTTTTATAATGTAAATGTATTAATTTTCTAGGTGTACTAATTTTTGCTATTTTCGTAGTTACCTCTGGAACGTGAAAAATCCTACCCATGAAAATAAGTTTTTGTGTAGAAAAAGCCTTTTTAACATTGAAAACCGTGAAAATTGATACCTGCGAATATGTCAATCTTTCATAAACCACGAAAATAAGCATCCTCAAAAATTTGTTTACAGTATACAAAATTACAGAAAGCTAGAATTGAAGCAACAGCCTAAGAGAACTAAAAATGATTAAAAAATGTGCTTATTACACAAATCAGTCCAGAGATAGGGCAAATTTTGGGAATACAGGAAATAAAACATCAGGAAAACATACACGTAACATTCAAACCTAAAATCTCATAAAAACAGAGAATGACTTCAAGCACTCCATTAGGGTAATCTTATCCAGCTATGTATATATAGCATACACCACTTTTTGAGTCCATGAAGATGTAAAAAAAAAGTCATATATATTTCAGTATCTTAAAGTATGAAGCATCATATTCCAAATGGAAATTCTCTCAAAGATAGTTTGTGGATATTGCATGTATATATGGAAATAAAAGTAGTTTTATAGTGCATGGGTTAAGTAATAGAATATTTTTTTCCAGGAGGGATATTTGTAATGTTGAGTAAAGTCTGTACAGCTTTCTCTAGCAAATATTATTTTGTTATGCAGTAAAAAAAAAAATTATCATACTTTTATAAACACTTAATAATTTACATACATTTTTGTATTCATTACAGAACTGTGTATTTTATACTGATCTTGGACAGAAGATAGGTAAAGAAAAAGGTGTGGTATATGTGTCAACAAACACAGGTCGGACATGGAAAGAATTGTCAGAATTTGCCAAGGTAGGTAGTAATACTGGCTTTTCCTAGTGCAGGTACCATGTCTGGCTATCCCTGAGTTCCTATTATTATTTTGTCTTTCATTTGTCTGTCATTATTTTACATTTTACAAAGGTAATCACTGTATTATTAATTCCTCTGTGTTAAAAATAAATCATTTTGGTCATTATTTGCTACCATTTTAATGTAAAAGACTTGTTTTTCTTTCAAAGTTTCCAAAAGTGTAAGCTAAAACAATTGTTTCCTTAATTGTAAGTTTAGGGCTATTTTAGAAGAAATAACTTTGGTTTCTTTGAAAGCATTTAATAAAATTTGATGTAAATAATTGTTGTTTGACCAAATTTTTTTTCCACGATAGACGTGTTGCCATTAAATATTTTGAATATCTATTATTTGAGAATAGACCTTAACCAAATTGTACAAATCTGAAAGTCAAATGATGTGTAAACTTTATATGGTTAAATTTTGTAGAAAACAAGTGAGGATGATGAATCATACCTATTTTTAGAACACCAGCTTGAACTGTTCGGATATCTTTGTAATGTATGTATATTTGTATATATTTTATTTCTTTGTTGTAAAGTTATTGATATACAGTATGTGTTTGAAATAATGTGTCTAGTTCTGATTGTTTCACAAGTACCTTAATACTTGTTTACCAACCATGAATAAGTGCAAGGTTAATGTGTTTGAAATAATGTGTCTAGTTCTAATTGTTTCACAAGTACCTTAATACTTGTTTACCAACCATGAATAAGTGCAAGGTTAATTTTAAATTATGCAAATAGTTGAGAAATATGCCAGCAGAAGTTGATGAACAAAACAAACATAAACAGAATTGCCACTGACAACATAAAAATATAGCGCTAGGCTTGCTCTGAATAGTGAGGCTTGTTTAGGGCATATTGGGATACAGGATATTTGCCACTTTTGTTAATGGGATATGGGATATTTTGGACAAAAAGTACTGGGATATGGGATATTTTGACTATGGAAAATGGGATATTTCTATAATTAATTGGATATCTTTAATTTTCAAGGGGATATTTTCGTCCATACTTACTGGGATATGGGATATTGGGACCCCCCTAAACAAGCCTCAATAGTTCAGCAAACTTAACCTTCTGATGAACTTTTAATAAGCTTAGAATATAGCTTAAAGAAGCAAAGAGTTGTGCTTAATAATTCTTTCTATCTATGAAAAGGACTCGTGTACATTTTTTTCATCTAAGATTTATAACTTTACATTTATATATTTGAATATTAGATTGGTGGAACAAAATGCATTTTAATTTATATGATAATATAAATGTTTATAATTTTACTAGGGCCAGAATGACTTTTCCATTAAAGTCATCACACAGGAGTTGAATTATCTTACCTGGGAAGAAGCATTTACTTGCCTAAGTGATGAAAGGTTACCAGATGAATTACGAGCCCAGTATTGTGATCTTATTATCAGTAAGTTTTAAAAATGTATTAATAGATTGAAAAGGGTTTAAGTACACTTTTTGTCAGTCTCAGTTTTTCCAACATTTAAAATCTATGTAAACAATCTTAATCTTATTTTGTAAAATTAATGATCTCAAGTCCCATGTCTGAAGTACCTATTAAAGAGAGGTATCATAGAGAATCTGGAAGGGTCCTCTTTGTACAAAACCCCTAAAAATAGGCGTATAAATGATTTCATAGATTTCTTTGTAAATGAAAGCCAAAATGGGAGAAGAGTGATTTCACACCTCAATTAGAAGAAGGGGTATTTGGGTTGATAGAGTGAGGCCTTTTGTGTAATAATACAGCTGTTCTAGAGTTGTCCTGTTCTTGATGTAAATTTGTTTTACAAATGCTCTTATGTAAAAATAATTTTGTTTATTTTTCAGCAATGTTTGTCAATGTGGGGGATAACCATTCTGTAATTGATCGAGTGAAACTGACGTACAACTATGACGAGATAGACGATCTTGAGGTCAGTATTATTTTGCTATTTATAGCTCTAGATTTTCTGCTGTTTTGTCATTCTTAAATTGAAGAGAGTGGTATTTTGTTATGACTAATGTTTGTTTTATTTACAAGAAAAAAGTTGAAGTCATCCATTCCTTGCTATTTTGAATAAAAATGCATTGTTTTGACTTGAAGGAAACTTATACTCTGATTTGTATAATTGTCCCGGCTTGAAAATGAAAGTGTGATTCAATAAATGTGCCAAGGTCAGGCAAAGTCATTTCTTGTCTTCAGGCATTAATGAGGAAGGGAAAATGAGAATCTTCAGTAAAACAATAAAACACAAATATTTGTTGAATTTCAGGAACTGCCTGTTTTGAGAAAAAAATCAGTAGCTTTTAATATCCCTACAATTAATGTAGATCAAGCTAGTGATTATCCTGAAAAAAATCCAGAAGTTCTAGAAAGAATGCTTAATGGCAATTACTCCCCTGAGACTTTCTGTAGCAGTGCCTCATCTCGACCTTTAACCTCAAAGTCAGGACGGAGATCAGTCTTTGGAAAGGTGAATTGTGTAAACTTCCCCATTTCACGATTTATTCACTACTATCACATTGTTCGGCTGGTTTTAATGAAATACACATAAAACATATTTGTTATTGTTTACTAACAAGTTTGATTAAATTCTAATATTTTTGTTGTTATTATCAACAGTTTAAACCAAAGGAACAGGTAAGCATGTTTTTATGTTGTAGCTCAAGTAAATCCTTCTATATTTTTCTTTAATAGAAAACATATTCTTCCTAAATCTCAACTACATATATTTCCCTCATAGAAATAAAATTCTTCCTTAATCCCCAAATATATATTTAACTCATAAAAACCCAATTATTTGTAAATCTTTGTATTGCTCTCTCCTAGAAAACCTATTTTTTTATTTATATCTCTCAAATGTCTTACATGTATTTCATAAATATTTCTGAATCCAAAATATTTGTTGTGAGTCATCAATTGTGTATCCTATACATATACAGTTGAACTTCGATGGCTCGGACTGCAATAACTCTAACACCATGGATGTCTCAGACCTTTTGTTGGAATTTATACACAGTTAGACCCAAGATACCTCGAACAACCTTCTGGCTCGAACTGGTTTAATCAGCCCCTTGGGTGTTCGAGCCATCGGAGTTAGGTGTGGTATTTCTTGGGCACATGAAATCAAGTCCTAATATACACATTTCTCCAAACAGAAAATATATATTTCTTTAGAATTTATTTATTTTGCACATCTTGATTAAGGAAATCCATCTCTTATATTTCTAATATGATTCATTCAATGTATGTAACTATAGATAAAGGTTAAAAATGAGAGAAAAATAAATTTAACTAGATTTTATAATGAAAAAACTATTTTGTACAAGCGTTATGTAATAAAAATATCAAATTACAAACAAGGGATAACAGTAAACACCTACAATGGCAGAAAACTACAATCACATGCCACGATTCACAAGCAAACTGCACCATAACACTAATGAAAATGAGAGACAAACATTAATAAATATAGGAACTCGGGATAGCCAGACTTGGTACCAGCACTAGCAAAAGCCAGCGGTAGGGTTAAAAATGTATTAAACATACATGTAGGAGTTGGTTATAGGGTCTAGAATACAAATGATATAAAGTTTGCTAAAGCACTGAACTGCACACTGATGCACCGCTAGAAAGTCTAAAGCAATGTAATACAACTCGGTGGTTCCTGACTAAATGTCAGTTGGAGTAACAAAACCTGATTCTTCTTTCTTACACAAACAGTTTTGAAATTGAAAAAACTTGTAACCACTTCCTTTAAAATAATAGTTCCTGATTTGTAGATGATAAGTGCAAATATCAGTATTTGTTTTTATACAATTTCAATGCAATGTGAATAGCACCATAGTATTTAGTGTATACCATGTGCATGCTTTCTTATTTTATCTGTAAGCAGAGATAAATATGTGTTAGTTACATTCATAAAGCTTTTTTTAACAACTGGAAAATCTCCTAGAAGACATTTTTTAGTGTAATAAGTTTTTAAGTACAAAAAAATGTAGTAATAAAAGTACTTTTTGCCATCCTTTGAAAAACTATAGATATATGCTAACGCCTTAAGAATGAATTCTGTAATACAATGTATTGAGTTTGTTTTTCTTCAGCCTGATTTTAAAAGACAGAAATCTACTCTAGATGGAAAGGTAGAACAACCTTCTGTTTCTTATTAACCCCTGTCATAGTGAAAATTAACAAAAAAAAACTTATCTTCAAACTCATATTCTTTAGTAATCAAAGCTTGTCAAACCCCAAAAGGCATTTCTAAACAATTTATATGCATGTTTTCAATATACATCATTACATTTTATAGATATTCAAAGGGAAAAGGGTTTATGATGAATTATTATATTTTTATGGAACTGTGTTATGTAGCATTATATTTAATAGTTAAGGGATATGATTTAACATTAAAGGACAAAAATATTTCAGTTAATCTTTCAAGTTCAAGTTGTAAAATATTACATGTAATTGTCACATTTGCATTGAGCTTTGATGGAGAAACAGTCTAAGAAATTTTAGATTTTAGAAACCTGTAAATTCTTTTTTGAGATAATTCCTCTTAAAAAAATATATATAGAATATAATTATAATTTTTTTTCATTTACTTATATATAAATTAAAGGAAAACAATGAAATGGTAATAAATAATATAAAAAAAATCGAAATGTGACTGATCAGTGTAATGTTACTTTTGTTTATTTTTCCAACAGCCAAAAATGACTCGTCAGAAAACAACTCTAGATGGGAAGGTAGAAAAACAAAAGGCTTATAGGCTTATATTAACATCTTCTATAAAACTAACAATTTTACATAGTCTATAGACAGAGCCTTATTAGATATTAAGCATGTTTAAACAGTCTATAATTTGGATAGATTTAGAGTTGAAGGCATGAGATGTGAGATCCATTTTAAAAGATCAGGTCAAGAGAGTCCTGATATGCTTCATTTAAAAAAATATATTACCTCATTTTTACTTGCTTATTTCTGGATTTTCAGCAATGTTATAGGTATTTCATAGTGTTCAATTTTCAATTATGAAGCCAGACTGAGCGATGAAAGGAAAATTTGTCACATAAATATACATCTAGTTCATTCTCATTATGTTTCAAAAAAGGAGCACATCTTTATTCCAAAGTATTAATAGGCAACAGAAAAATACACATATAATTTCAGATTTTACCTAAATAGGCCCTTGCATTCTTTGGTAGAACTATCAATTTGCATGTATTATATAGTTCATAAAACAAAGTGAATATTATTATCAGTTACCATTCTACATAATATTTAACACCCCCTTAGACTATTGACATCCCTATAGTTGGTATATAGTACAGATTCCAGTATAATTTATCCCCCAGTTCAAGATTTATTTGGTATAATATAGGCATGTTTTTATACATATGTATATTTTCATCACAAAGGATAATAGCTAAATAAATATCACAGAGGTTTTCAGGTTTTATCTGTGTTATATCTACCGGTAATTTTTCATTTTCGTGTAATTTTTCCATTTTGATTTTAAAAAATTCTGATATTGAAGGAAAATAACATTTAAACATTTTAAATGCTGGTGAATGTATCAAAAAAACAAAATATCAAGATGAAGGCGGTAGTTTTTGTTTATTTACTAACCAGTATCTGTTTTCCTTTGATTATATTTTGTGTTTTCAAATGTTGTGTCTTATACAAGTAAAATTGATATTGTTTTATGATGTTTATACATATATAATTTGTAGGATCTTGCTGACTTGAGCCATTCTATAACATCTAAATATTTCCCAGCATTGAGTGGTTGGATAGCTAAATTCCTGGGACAAAATAGTGACATGACAGCTTCAGAGATTGGAAATAATAAACTTGTCAAACAGGTAAAATTTTAATTGAGGACTTAAAATGTTATTATTTTTCTGTAGAAAGAGCCTCTATCTAAAAAAAAATATCAGTGTTCTTTATGCAATGGATCCATTCAGAAACCTTGTAAACAACTTAGTGGAAACTCTATATTCTCATAAAATCTGTTTTGACCAATTAAAAGCATTCAGACAAGTGACAATCCCATAATGCCATTTCATATCTGAATTAGACTATTGCGGGACAAAGTACTCATGACACTATGATTACAGGGACAAAAAAAATGATTAAAGATTAATTTATAGCAAGAGAGCTTATTTCATATATGCAACAGGTAGGCAGTCTTGTAATTGGCCAGTTTTAGAATTGAAGATTTGGGAGGGTATGTAGTTCTGTCTGTCTACTTGTCTGCAAAAACAAACATTTGGTATATAAGTAGAGGACTTTCACATTTCATATGTGTAGTTCTGCTGATTAGACCTTTCAGTTGATACCAAAATTTACAAATGCTTATTAGACCCTGCCACATAGTGGCTGATGCCCTATACTAATCACTCTGTCCGTCCGTCCGTCCGTAACAAAGTCGTGTTCGGGCTTTAACTTTTTTGTCTTTTGAGGTAGGCTTTTGATATTTTGCATGTAGGTAAATCACCTTGAGACAATGTGTCATGTACCATTATTGATGACCTTTGACGTTGAACCTAGTTTTCAAGGTCAGATTATTGGTTTTATAAGGAAAAGTCGTGTCCAGGCTGTAACTTTTTAGTCTTTTGAGGTAGGCTTTTGATATTTCTCATGTAACGTAGGTAGATCACTTCAAGAGGATGAATCATGTACCAAGATTGATGACATTTGACCTTGAACTTTGTCGTCAAGGTCAGATGATTGGTTTTGTCAGGAAAAGTTGTGCTCAGGCTATAACTTTTTTGTCTTTTTAGATAGGCTTTTGGCATTTGGCATGTAAATAGATCACTTCAAGGCTATATGTCATGAACTATGATTTGTGACCTTTGACCTTCTACATTCTGTTTATTTCTTGGAGATTATATTATTTTGTTCATACTTGTTTTGTGTCCACACTTGTACTGTGTCCACACACACTTAAATTTGCACTTATTACAGCGGGGTCCACAAAGATGGCTGCCATCTCTCTGATGTCTAGTTAATATTGATGTGTTTTCTGGAAGAAGGCTCATGGGGAGCCTCTAGTTTGAAAATCTCATTTTAAAGACGCATCATAATAGTGTTCTATAATTAATTTCTACACAGGTGCTAAGACTGGTTCATTTTCTGGTAGCGTTTGGATTTTACCAGTCAACAGAAGATATAATGAAATTGTTAGAACCATTAATGAGTTTAATTGATGGTAGAAATGACAAACCATATCCAGTTATACCACCAGGTAAGGAATTGAAATTAATATATCACAAAAAAAATAATTTAAAATGGTCTATTTAACTGATGGCAAAGCTGAAGATAGTTGAGTACAGTCCAAAGTCTTGGTCACTGGAACCAAAAGCAAAGGCAAAGTATAAGAAGATTTTGTACAATCCAGTAATGATGTTACAATTTTCATATTAGTTATAACATTGTAACAAATGTCCAATGTATATTAAAACTTGTTTTGAATCATTCAACAATTTCTATAACCTCGAACTTTAAAATGTGAAAATTTAACTATCTCAATGTGAGAAATATATGTAATAAACTGGAAACAATGTTAAAGACTAAATGTACAATATTGTCTTTTAAGAGATCAATATTTGTAGTCATGATTAGCTGTTTTTTTTATCACAATATGATGAAAACTATTTGAATGATTACTAGCATTGAACATAGCTGTTTTATGAATGCTCTTTCACATGTTATTATATCTTGAAAATGAATTTGACTTTGCTCTTGTACTTATATTGTCTTTGTCAATGGTAATCCCTGTTTGTTTTGTTCCATAGGTAAAGAAGGAGAAGAAGTTTTGAAAAACTTCCGTTTACATGAGAGATACACACCAAGTCAGGAAACACAGGCAGTAACTGATGCCAAGTGTCAGTAAGTACACCTTTTTGTCTTTTTAGATGTTGGAAATCCAAGTCAGCAGAAGAGCCTTCTTTGAAACACTCCCTCAAATCTTGCACAGATAAGTTGAGCCTTTGAAGACAGCAGAAATTTTTTTATTGTAGATATTAAAGATACAAAAATGTCATTTTTGGGGCATTTTTCTGTGGGGGTGTTTGATGTTTTTGGCAATATAAATCAGTTTTTACTGTTTTTGGACCATTTGGTGTTTTCTGTTCAGTTAAGTTTTTACTTTGTCTTAACTGTTAAAGGAAAATTTAAAGCTCTGTTTGTTGTTAATCTTAAAAATTGTGTTAGTTGTGTTGTGGCGGGTCATTTGCGAATTTCATTCTCATTGACGGGTGAAAATGATGACACACGGCAGATGATTATTCCTGGTGGGTCATGGGTTTAATTTGGCAGGTCACACCCGCCAAAAGCGGGTCAGTTTGCAAGTATGTTAAAACATCATACATGATAACTGTAACAGAATGTTTTAACTGATTATTCCTCACTCTGTGAGTCTTTTTGTTTTGTATTGGAAAATGCACATCAATTTCTTTTTTTTTCAGGGCATTAGAAGTATTGGACTTGTTTTTCAATTTCATCTTTAATGTCAGACTAGAGGTGAGTATGATTCTATTGTTTATTGCATATTCAGTTATTTTCCTTTCTCCAGTTTTTCTATATATATATATTTATAATGTGTATTTTAATAGGTGATTTGCCAATAGCTAACTTTGTTTCCATTCTATAAAATGTTCACTAAAGGGAAGTAACTCAAAATCAAGACCACATGACACCAAAGAAGCCTTTATAAATTTGGTACCCTGGCTTTATGAAATCTAATGAGATATAAAACAAAACAAAAAAATAAGTACATAAAAGGTCATATTATTTTAATGAAGTTCATAAATGATGAACTGTATAGGTCAAGAGGAAATATTTTTTTACATTAGGTTAGTTTATGATTGAAATCTTTGTCTTTTGCCTGATCTAGAGTTGCAACTTTTTGCATAAGCTGATAAAACAAGAAGTCAAATTGGGAACCCTGTTTTAATTTGCAAATAGACTATTGAAAGAAATAAACTCAATGTATATTGAATAAAAATGATATTGTTTAGAAAGGGCCTAAAACAAATGTACAGTCTGTTTTAAAAATATAAAATCTCAAAGAATGAATGTAACAGTTTATTCTATAATATATAAATACTAATGGTAAAGTTGCATTGACATTAAAATGAATAAAAAAGGATATTCACTCGATAGAAAGGATATTCACTCCATGAAAAGGATATTCACCGCGGGAAACGTCATGTGCGACATATTTTTAGAAAAAGGGAAATCCCGTTTTTATATCGTCCAATCACATTGCTATGTAACATTGTCGCGTGACAACGTCATCGGCATCACTAAAAACAGAATTGCTTCATCTAGAGAAAAGAAGATCAGCGAAAATGGTGCAAATATGCAAAGAGGAAGACACTTAAAATACGAAACAAGTCAGCGTAACACTGGTAAAGGCGTTCACACAATATTTTTGGAAAAAATCTCCCGATGGATGTCGACAACACAAAGCGCAGAATCGTCGCACATTACACAGATGCAAGGAGTGAAAAGGAAGAACACAAGCATTCATTTAAAAGACAGAAATCATCGATTATTTAGGATAAAAAATTTAGTCTTTAAAGAAAGTTCGCTTGTTACATTAAAATGTCAATTCCCTCCCTTCTTCACAATCTCCCATCAATGACGAACAATGGAAAAAAGCCGCAAACTCAGTGTTAGCTAGAATCTGTAAATTTCTGACAGTAAAGATAATGATAATGTTATATTTATTGCAAAATATTTTAAGAAAAGTATATATTTCATTTATTTTATGCAAATGTTCAAAGCCTCTTTAATTGTTAATTCGACACCCATAGAAAATTTCTAGGTGTATAGTATAATACATAATAAAAAGAATTATTATGTATTTATCGGATAATAGAATAAAACAGTTACTGTCTTTAGTTTCGGTAAATGTGCAGTGTTATTGACTTTTGGGAAAACAGATATTTACCTGGCCATGCGGCTTGATGAATATCTGTTTCCCCAAAAGTCAATAACACTGCACATTTACCTCAACAAAAGACAGTAACTGTATAGTATTGCATCATAACCAATATTTTTTTCAGAAATTTATGAATGCTTTTAAATTGACCCACACAGCAGCTAACAGACCAAACCTGCCACACCCAGAGTTAGCTCCCATGTTATATGAGACATTTGATTTAGCCAACCAGCATGGGTAAGATTTTTGTTCTATTCTGAATCTCAAAATAAATAACAAGGTCTCCTTTCCAGAAAATTCTTTTTTTTTAATAGATAACATCTACAAAAATTATTGAGGCCAAGAGATTTAACAGATGATATTGGATTTGTTGTGGGGAAATTCTTATTGAGAGGACTTTTTTGACTAAATATTTCATTTCACTGGAATTTTGCAGTGCTCACTATACCATAAAGGCTCTGTTTTAAACAAGTGAATATCAGTACTAGTTCACATATTGATGATATTATTATTCTGAAATCCTGAAAAATCCGACACATTTTTATGGTCCAATAATGCTTTAGATTAGACTGGTTCCACTGTATTTGTCAATTGATAATGTATATACCATGTGTTCTATGTAGGAATCGTGACAAGGATACTCCAGTCAAAGACAATATGGCGTACATATATTTTTAGCTAAGTCTGTGTGGAACAGGACCACGTATTATTCACATTAATTTGTGGTGTGTTCATGTACTGACATATAAAACACCACAAGCACATTGTGAAGTAACATTTTCGAAATATTCATTGGAATAAACAATGCATGTATTTAGAAATTAATAATTAAAAAATCTAAATGGAATTGTTAAGTAGGCTAAATGGTTAACTGAAGAAAAACATACTTTGATGATAAGCAATATCTTCTACTGGTACCCTTCAGTAAAATATGAACACTTGTTTCCTGCAGTGAAATAAAAACACTGATTCCTTTCAGTAAAATATTAACATTCTATTCTGTACTTAAACTGCTTGCCACAACAAAACTATTTTTAACAATGCTTTTTTCTGCTTAAATACTTAATATACTAACCATATTGATAAAACATTAATTTGTTAATAACAAAGTGACCCATAAACCAGAATAGCCGAGTAAATGACCTCGATACAGTAGACAAAAATAATACATACAGGCTTCAAGTGAAGAACAAAAACCCTAAAAATCTTTCAAGCATTTATGACCATTTTACTTATATGTAATGAAACAAAACTACAACATGTAATACAGTTAACAGCAAACACAGGACCTTTTTTTATTTGATGCTTGGATCATCCATTTTTTCAGCTGGAATTTAGGATTAACTTTTATCAGGATCTTGGATTTAAAAGTTATTTTCTCAGGATTATTGGATCAAATCCCTTCCTACCCTCCCTCAGTAATGTAGAAAGATACTGGTGGGAAAGGTGAATGATTTAGTTTTTGTAAATGTGAGCAATATTTCAATTACATCATGACAAGAACACATCATTTTCCTGTGGTATAATCCCTGTTTAGTACTAGACCAGCATACTTAGTTAACTGAATAATTAATTTAAGTGTATCATATTGCCCAACTTAGACACATGTAATTCTGATTCTGAACCAGTCAGTCTTGACATAAATTTTGTGGGCTTATTGAAACATAAGACTGAAAGTTTTTTTTTTTTGGTCAACTTTGGATGAAACCCTTGGTATCCTGCACTTCAGGTGTGCATAACAATGCACAATCAAGGTAGCTATAGAAAGGTGTCAGATTAATATACAGTTGGGATAAACATACAATGGTGCACTCAAAATATGAACAATATACAAACTGGGACAATTGATAATTATGAAGGAGGAATATAAATTCACACTGCATGGTGTCTCTAGGCTTAAATTTTTTTTTCATTCAAGTTATCAAAGATTTATATACAAACAGATATGGCATGAAGTTAATATTTATACTAACATACTAACTTTTAGTCTGCAGTTTGAAATGATAGAAAGGTAGACCTTTATAATTATTACAGCAGCTAAACATTTCATCATTTTCTTTTTCATCTTCATGTTCTCTTTTGATAGATGTGATTTATGTTTTAACAGCTTAAATTATTTGTTGAATAAAGTGAAGAATCATAACTAAATTCTAGTACTAACAAAATTGCCGTTTAACATAGTCTTTCAAAACGTGCCGATTCAGAAATTCAACCTCCATCCCCATAAATGACACTGCATATGATCAGTGACAATCCTGTAATATTTTAGTATTTCTTAAGTGATCTATTGCTGAAGATTTTAACTGTGATTTTGGAATTCTGTGGTTATTTTGGAGGGTACTTAATTTCACTTTTATTTGTTGTTATCATAAAGTCCTGATGATTAAATACTGTGAAATATAATTCAAATGAGACTTTTAACAGTAAATGAGAAGAAATCACAAATATTTTGATCTGTGAAGATAAAATCCAACAATTTTGAAAGAATTCACAAAATTTGTGACCTGCAAAAATAACCACTTATATGGTATTAACTACATGTAACTTGAATTAAGCAAATTTCCAAATTAAGCAGTACTTGAATTTAGTTGTTATTCTTGATTTCTAAATGCATTTACACGAAATTATTTATGGATAGTAAATCATTTTAAAAGAAAATCACTGAAAAATAAAGAGAATAGGATTTTTACTTTGCTTTAGAGCTATATTTGGTATTCACTTCTGGGACACTTATTTTCCTGGTGAACTGCTGCACAAACGATTGCCAGAAATGTCTTGGATAATCTAAAGGATAGCTAATTGTGGCTTTTCCATCACTTCCATATTGCTTATTTTCCCTGACTTGTGGCTTATGATCATTGATTCTGCTTGGTAGAATTATTTTGAAATTGACAGATTGCTGGGAAAAAATGACAAAAGAATGGAATCCTTCTTCATGCTTTTCCCATTGGGCATTGTTTCTGTACTATCATATTGTACAGTTGTCCATTTAATGCATGGACAAATATTGTTCTTTGTGCATTTTTACAATGTCAAGACATAATCGAACAAAACCTGATATTGCAGTGGTGACACAGGATGGGACGGTATTTTATTGGTTCAATTCCATTCTGAGAAGCTGAAAATTTTACACAAAAAATAACAGCAGCGGCACATATACTGTGAAAGTACTATTGTTGGTGGGATTCCAATTTTCGTGGATTTCTTGGTTTGCTTAAACCACGAAATTAAGTTCCAAATGAAATACATTTTTCTGTAGAGTTTTTATGCATCAAATTCAAAACCACAAATTTAAGTACCCACCAAATAGTGATATTATGAAAACCACCAAAATTTCTGTCCACAAATAAAAGTACTTTCGCATATACATATGTATATCATATAATCCACTAAATACTAACTGTAAACTCTATCTGTAGAGGATTATCTGAAACTGAACTCAGGTAAGAAGGTGCACTCAAGGTCATGCGTAAGGTCATGCCAGACGCATGATTTTTTTTTCAAGGTCATAGGAATGTATCAATCTTTAGAGAATCCAGTCTCCAAATATACATTCAAACCAAAACAACTTTTACATTTGAAATATTTTAACAGTTCCTATGTTTAGTTTGTTATGAAGAGTTTTGCACCACTTATATTATTGTATGTCACCAGATTTTTGTGATTATTTTAAGCACAATTAATTATCATAAGACTTTGAATTTTTTTAATTTTGTTGCATGTGTTTTTAAACGTTGTTGAAGAGTAAAAGTAAATAAATACTGGTTTTTTAAGAATCACTTTTTTTTTTTTTAAATTCGACATTCAGAAGCTGTTTTAATGCTTGTTTTTGTCACAGAATTCATGTAATTGCATGGTTTAATACAAAATGGTACACAAATAGGATTGGTTCAAAGAACCTTTGGCTTGTGCAAGTATAATGGCACTGAGATTGGAGCAAAAAACAAATTATTCACAATTGTATTTAAATGCTGTATTCAAATATGACTAATTTCTATGATTTTTCAAATTTTGAATGAAATTGTCACAATCCTTTTACCCAGTTTTATGTTGAACTTTTTCCTCTTTTTTACATACAGTATTCATTTGTATTCCGCATTTTTTATTTGCTTTATTTCCAAGTGTTATTGATTATATTTTCAGAGTATCGAAAGCTGCTGTGAAGAAAATCCGAGATATATTTTACCAGACAGACTACATCAAGACATATGAATTGGTGTCCATACTAAGGGTAAGAATTGTATTAAGTTTCTTTTTGATAATATTCAATGCTCATTAGCCAGCTGAATTTTTGAATATTAAAGCACTCTTAAAAGTAAGCTTTCATACAGTAACTTAAGAATAAAGGTGTATTGAAAGAAAAAACTTGTTGTAGTGGTGTGAAAGTCAAATACCGTCGAAATGATGGCTTGAACACCAAAGAGACAGATGAGAACATTTCAAGCAAGAGGAGTGTTTCCATGTTGAATTTATTTAAACTTGCACAAAGGGACCTGAAAAAGGGTTCAAGAAATCCACAGTGTTTGAGCTATTGCAAAGTTCTACTGTATAATGCTATAAATTTCTATTTTTCAGGATTTATCATTTTACCAATATGATGAAATGGTTAGGATGTCCATGGCATTGTTAAATAGATATTACTCAGCGTACAATCAGCTGTTCACCAGAGCAGTTCAGGCACAGGTAAAATTATAAAATCTGATGATCAGATAATTATTCCACAAAGCAGTTTGAAAACGTTAAATCATTAAGTATTGTGAACAGGTGATCAGGTGTTTGCCCCAGTGGTTTAAGCACCGGTAAAGTTATTAAATGTTATGATTGGATAATTATAATCTCTTCCCCATAGCAGTTAAAAAAGTCAATATTTATTAGGTCCCTGCCACAAAAAGTGGCAGACGCCCTATAGTAATCAGTCTGTCTGTCCGTCCGTCCGTCCGTCCGTCCGTCCGTCCGAAACATTCGTGTCCGGGCTATAACTTTTTTTCTGGTTTGAGATAGGCTTTTGATATTTGGCATGTGGATAGATCACCTCAAGGTGACGTGTCGCTTAACTTGGTTGGTGACCCTTGACCTTGACCTTTGACCTCAGGGTCACATTCATGCTTTTTCAATGACAAATTTGTGTCCGGGCTATAACTTTTTTGTCGTTTGAGATAGGCTTTTGATATTTGGCATGTGGATAGATCACCTCAAGGCGAGGTGTCGCGTACCTTGGTTGATGACCCTTGACCTTGACCTTTGACCGCAGGGAGACATTCATGCTTTTTCAATGACAAATTCGTGTCCAGAATATAACTTTTTTCTCGTTTGAGATAGATTTTGATATTTGGCATGTGGATAGATCTCCTCAAGGCGACGTGTCATGTACCTTGGTTGGTGACCCTTGACCTATGACCTTGGGGTCAGGTTCTTGCAGCGGGGCCCACAGAGATGGATAACATCTCACTGATATCTAGTTAATTGTTGTGAACAGATGATCAGGTGTTCACCAGAGTATTTCAACCACAGATAAAATCATTTAGTATTAGGAACATTTATTGAGCTGCTTATGAGAGTACTTCAGACTTGCCTACCCTTACGATTTTGGCGTAAGGCTTACTATTTTCAATGCCATCTTACGTCCTTACGATGGTTTACCATTTCCTTATGATTTGTTCAATTTGCGGTTCCGTGTATTATAGTTAAATTCGGCATTTCCGGTAATAAAGAAAATGTAAAAAAACGATCTTTTAGACAAGAATTCTAGGCTTCCATCTAAGAATAAATGTATTCTTGGTGGGAGTATTGTGTAACTTCAAAATGTGCCTTTCATTTAAAGGTAAAGTTTTCGTTTTAAAACACATTTTTTGCATTAAAAACTGCCTTACTATTTTCGACCTCAGATTACGATTTTTGATCAAGTAACTTACTATTTTTGACCAAGAGGGGTAGGCAAGTCTGGTACTTAAAAAAAAAAAAACATTAATAGCAGTTCAGAAAACAAGTTGAATTATTATCTTTGTGGTATAGAATGAAAAATTATTTTGATATCACAACAACTTATTAGCAGTACATGAAAGAAACTCAATGTTATGTTTTGAACATGTCTTTTGAGATCTGCTACTCATGAGAAAGAAAAGCTTATTTATTTTCACATTTTATAACATGAAAATTTTGAATTTTAGGTCTTAATAACAGATAAGTCAGTGAAAGTATTTGAGACTTTAGAGAAGACATTACCAAAGATGAGACGATTTGCTACAGCTAAACTGAACGAATCACAAGCTAAGGAACTTAGTGATATCCTCAGTGTGTTAATACAGTAAGTTTGTTTGAATTATACAGGAAACAATGAGTATTATTAAGGTCAACACAGTTGTATCTAGGAATATTGTAATTCATTGGAATTGCAATTTTATTGTTATAGATGATACACATAATACACAAAAAAGCTACCAATTTTGTACTTGTGCATCAAGTTTTAAATGAGTTTTTAGAACAGCAATGCAATTAAAATATCAGAAGATTTTCAAAACTTTATTATAAATTTCAATTAGATTCAGTTAAATTTCAGGAAATAATTTACTTGAAATGTATAAAATTACAGAGGGTAGCCAAAAGTATTTGTCATTTACATTTTTGGCCGGGTTGCACAGAGTGCAAATCCGGGTTATAGTATGGTGAATGTTGGGTGGGCGGGCGGGCGGATGGGCAGGCGGGGAAAATGGGATACTGATTTTGTGAAATCAACTCCTCCTACAGTTTTCATCCTACATTTTTGAAACTTCACAAACTGTTTCTATATATATTGTAGATGTGCACCTTCCTTTTTTGAATGATTTTGAAAATTTTTTCCTATTTTTACCGACTTTGGAACTTAGTCATTTTTTTCAACATTTTCAACAAAAGGTACCTATTTTGTGAAATCAACTCCTCCTACAGTTTTCAACTCACACTTTGAAACTTCACATAATGTTTATATATATATTGTAGATGTGCACCTCCCTTTTTGGAATGATTTTAAAAAATTTTTCCTATTTTTATGGACTTTGGAACTTAGTCATTTTTTTCAACATTTTCAACAAA
>MJUU01071875.1:140337-151337 GCA_002080025.1 Modiolus philippinarum
TATATATATATTGTAGATGTGCACCTTTCTTTTTGGAATAATTTTGAAATTTTTTTCCTATTTTTACAGGCTTTGGAACTTAGTCATTTTTTATCGACATTTTCAACAGTTTTTTGTTCCAATCTTCCAACTCCTCCTACAGTTTTCAGCCTACATTTTTGAAATCTCACAAACTGTTTCTATATATATTGTAGATGTGCACCTTCCTTTTTGGGATTATTTTGAATTTTTTTTTCCTAACTTTAGGGACTTTGGAACTTAGTCATTTTTTATCCACATTTTCAACAAAGGGTACCTATTTTGTGAAATCAACTTCTCCTACAGTTTTCATCTCTGACCTTTGAAACTTCACAGATTGTTTCTATATATTTTGAAAATGTGCACCTGACTTTATAGAATTATTTCCAATATTTTTCCTATTTTTCCTGGCCTTTTAACTTAGTCATTTTTTATCAATATTTTCAACATATTCTATACACAAAGCTAAACAACACTTTATAGCTAAAAACACCAAAACGCAACCTGGCCATTTGAGTCTTTGACCCATTTTTTCCCTATTTCTTTCATGTAAAATCACATTTTTTTCAAAAAATTATTGTGAAGTCAGTTCTTATCCGATTTTATTGAAAATCTCATTGATAAACTCAGAATCTTGTGAAGTTTACTTGTTTATTTGGACATACTTTTCTGACATGCAGTTTTAAAGAATCATTGATTTAAACATGAAGTGTAAAATTAAAAAAAAACTACAGTTCAGAAAATTACACTGAAATAAACAAGTAAACTTCACAAGAGTCTGAGTTTATCAGTGAAATTTTCATTGAAATCTGATTAGAATTGACTTCACAATTAGTTTTTGAGAAATTGTAGATTTACATGGAAAATAAAGTAAAAAAAATACAAGTGACGAATACTTTTGGCCACCCTCTGTACTTTGTAGAGATTATGGTGATTGTTATGTGATGGCGAGATTTCACAATAAAATTACAAATTTCAAGCTGAGACAGGAATCTGATGATTGATTATAGGATACATAATTTAGCGTTATGATGATGTGTTTTTCCGTAAAAGTTTTCAAAATATGACTATAAGTAACTGGAAATTTCAAAATGGGAACGAGACTCACAAAAGTAATTAACATTTGAGAAAAACCTACATTGCAGAAGACATTATTTTACATGAATTTTCTCTTACAGAATGTGCCATTTGGAAGGTGAAGTAGAAGAACCACATGGAATGAACCAAAGTATTCTGTATAACCACGGAATATTAGAGGACTGTTTTACAATATTGTCACAAGAAATAGATGTCAAACTTCTGGTAGGTACCAAAATGTTATTCTAAGTTGTTCTGGACGCTGTTTTAAAATAAAATCGCACTTAATCTTGAATTTTATGCTTTTTTCCATAGAATATTGATTGCATAATTAATGAGGATGGTAAATAATAATTTTCACACAATAAACATGTCCTGTTTTTTTTTAAACATTGGTTTTTATTTGTTAGACTTTAGTATGAGACATGTTATGTACAGCGCTCCCTCGTTACACTGCCCTTCTAAAATGGCGGTCCCTCACTTTATCGCCAACCATTTTGAAAGTCCATTTTTCAAAAAGTTACATAGTTTCTATGTAATTTATTCCCTCGATATATCGCCACCCTCACTTATCATCAAAAATTTCCCTGGCCCAAAAGGTGGCGATATAATGAGAGTGCACTGTATATGACAATTTGATTTTTGGTACATTAATCAGACTTTTTTATTAATTTTAGGTACATTGTACACTGACCTTTTCCTTAGGACCTGTGGATATATGAAGTTTATGGAATAACATAACTATCAAATATGTTGAGTAACAATGTTACCACATGTTTTAGACTGAGCACAATAATCTTCTCTTTATTATTTTGTGTATTTTTTTTAGGACCAATATACTGGCCAAAGACAAGTTTACCAGCTTACCTTTACCTTGTTAAAGATGATGGCCAGACAGAATAAGGTCGTTCAAGGTCGTCTATTTGATCGGTTAGATATGTTGTTATCTAAGGAAGGAGCTGGTGCAGAGTTAGCAGAGTGTTTGACTGAGGTATGTATTGTCTATAAGGTTAAACGAGCAAAAATGTATTATCTGGGTAGTGTCTAGTTTGAAAAGCTTATATAAAAAATTTTATAAAGACATATCATATTAGTGTTCTATGATAAATATTTACACAGGTACTAAGACTGATACATTTCCCAGTTTCCTTTAAATTTTATCCAGACCCCATGTTCACTCTCTATCAGTCTGTCACTCTCTTTTAACTAACTTTTTCTAAAGTTCTTTAATTTTTTTGAATGTTTCTTTACTATTATTAGTTAAGATTAAGGTTTTGTTTTGCTGTACTGAGTTTTGACAAAGTTATGGGTACTGGTGAAGGACTGAATTACCATGCTATATATCAATATTTGTGAATATATTTATTTCAGGTTTTCACAGGAAATTCATCCACATGTATGAAAGTGACTGGTAATCAAATTCAGAAAATAATGGAACTTGTTGCAAAAAATGGAGCTTCTGTGCCACAATTTTTGGACTTGTTAAATGCTATAGTGAAAGTTGAAGAACTAGACTTGCCATTAAAACGAAATCAGGGATTTGTAATGAATTATTTCATGCAGTATCGTTCAGAAGTAGCTTTTGTTATTGACCAGGAGGAATCAAAAAGGTAAGTAAATTTTCCCCAGGGCTCCTACAACTTTACCCTTTCATAACTTAGTCATTGTCTAAGGTTGCTTTATAAGGCACTACTGTTAAAAGCACTTGTAGTACATTTTGGAGATATTGTGTGCTGCTAAAACCCCAAAAAAATGAAACGAAATTATATAACAGAAGAAACAAAAAAATTTTGACCTTACCGATCATGACAGCATTTTATACAAATGAACTTGAAATACAATAGATGTACTTTTGTTGTTTATTGTCTCACTATCAGAATTATTGTTAGCCAACAGCCAACTTGTGTTGTAACCTTTCTAGCATCATGTTAAGTTGTTCTAATTTCTATGGTGTACTAGTCAATTTCTCAGATGTAATAAGACAGATAACTGGAAACATCTACAATGGCTGAAAATTACAATCACATGCTACAATCTGCTGGGGAACTACACAGGAACAAAGCACAAATAATACAAAAGACAAACATAAACAACCATAGGAATTTGGGACAGCCGTATTTGGTACCTGCAGTAGCAAAAGCCAGTAGTAGGGTTTAACCGGTTTATTGTCATCCAAACCTTCCCTTTATCTGTCCTGTTTCCCTTTAGTATGATAAACATATGAATAAAACCCAATACAGTTAGACTACTAAATCCATGACCACACTCTTGAAAGGAGAGAAAATGACAAGATGGGTCAATGGGTGCTCGCCACTAATCTGCGGATGGCAAGGTATTTTGTAATATCCTGAGTTGTGTCTGTCTGTCCATTCTTCCCTAAAGGCCTCTGACCAATCACATCTGAATAAAATTACTTACTGCCTTCAGTTGCTCTGTAGTTATGGGCCTTGAAACTTGAACTTGTCATGGTATTTGTTTTAAAATATAACTGACAATTATTATTATTTTTGCAGGCAACAAATCCTTGCTGACTCAAGTCACCAACATCTTCAGTACTTAATAGCTATGGTTGACATGTTAGCTACTTGTGCAGAGGTATGCTTTTATCTAAAGAATATGCTGTTATAATACATCTAAAGAAATTAATATTTATGTGCATGTAAATGAAAGCAAAGATGTAAACAACTGAAAGAGCATGCAGTATGATACAAAGAGCATGGCAGTATGGTACAAATAAATAACTTCTACAGTTTTTCAAAGGATAATATCAATTCATTTCACTTTCATATTTTTAAGAAGTTCCTAAGATGTAATGAGGGTTAATTAGTTTGTTATTTACTGGAAACTGAACTCCTCTAAAATTTTCATCAATATTATCACTCCACATAAACCATAGAGATATTTTTCAGAGTATTTACCGAGATGAATTTTCATCAGTTTATAACACAGGCAATATTTATTCATGGAAACCATGAAGATATTTTTTTAAAGTATTTACTGAGTAGAATTTTCAAGCTTCTTACTACCGTAATTTCTCGAATTTTCCGTCTGCCGAATTTTTCGTCAGTTTTCAGTTTTTGGAGGAAAGCCCATTTTTAAAATTATCATATTTTTCGTCACCTTTGGAATTTAACATCATAAATTGGNCAAGCTTCTTACTAGTATATTTTATTTTTTAGGGAGAGAATAGGTTTATAGAATCCATCTGTCAAACTATATTTAAAATTCCGGAACTCCTGACAATTTTAAGTTCTCAAAGTATAAACAATAATTTAAAGAAGCCATTCTTAAGATTCTTCTTATGGGTGTACTTGAATACTGCTGGTGGCATGATAGAAAGTGGTGCTGGTGATCTTCCACATGACAAGTAAGTATAAACATTATGTAACTATGGATACCGTGTAGAATTTTATCAGGAAGAGTCAATGGTTTCAATCTAGATATTTCGAAAATTGAGAAGTTAAGCTTCTTCCGTAAATGGCTGTTTTCCATGAAAGACAGCCCATAGAAGACAGGATCGCATGAGCTGTCTTACACGGGTAAACATCCAATCCAACGTTGCGACTTGTGAGACGTCACAGTTGTTACCATGATAAACTTGCTGAATGATTTGACATCACAGAAGACAACTCCACATGGGATGGGAGGTTTTGCTTCCTTCAATTTTGATTGTTGTATTTTATGGAAGAAATAGCTTCTTATATTCCACCAAAATTAAAAAGATCGGGATATCTTGCTCTTGTGTGAGAAATTCTTTGTCTTTTACCCTCGTTTCACTCGGGGGAAAAGACAGAATTTCTCACACTCGTGGAAGATATCCCCTATCTTTTATATGGTCTCACATAAGAAACTATTAATCTTTGAACAAGTGTATGCTTTATATTTCAAGAAATCATTTTCATGTAAGTTGTATTTCAGTTTATTTGTAACTGAAGAGGTATTTTGAAAACTTTCTTGATGTAACAGTATGTTAACAGTATGCATTACAAGAGAGGAGTGTACACAATATAACATGAAAGAGTTGAGTGTAATTAATGCAAAAGGTAACTTTATGCTATACATGAGGTAAAGGGGAATGTTCACACTGCAAGAAGTGAATATGCACAAGAATAAGATTTATTCCTTTTCTAATATGGCCAAACAGATTAATGAAATATAAGATGTTTTATTATTCAGTACATAACAATTTAAGATATCAAACTTCATTGATTGTCAGTGACCTTTCTTGCTGGGGTATTTCTGAAGAATAGTGACTTCTAAAACTGTACATTATAGAGAATAAGTGTGTTTGTATATTTACAGATCTATGTGGAATTACATAAATGGAATGAACCATTTATTGAAAGAGATTTCCGACTTTGCCAGACAAGATCCAAACACTATTAAAATGTTCTTAAAAAGACCGCCAGCAAAGGGGTAAGTCACATGACTCAGTATGTCTTATGATACATTATTTTTGTATTTTCCTTCATATACACTGTAAACTACTGTTCAGAAGTCCTGGAATACTGTATTTGTTCATGTCTATGTCTTTCTTGACAGATCTATTAACTGTGCTCGTCTAATCGTATGGTTGAAAACTTAACTAGTGTGTTTTACTAACACATTCTTTATTACATTTCAAAACACAGTAATAAGATCTTTGTTATATTTTATTTAAAGAAAAAAATAGATGATTCCAAGAATAAATTTTATCTTTGATAAATATTCCAGGACTTTCCCCATATCTTATTTTCCCGTCTATTAGTTTCAAAATGATCAAAGTTTATATAGATGTGTTTCAATATTACCTAGATGCAATTTTCTATTTTTCCAAGCATTTTGCAATAAGATATTGAAAGTCCCTATAATGTTTAGGGTAATTATACCCCATGCAACGAAGTTGCAGAGGGTATATAATTTTTGACTGGTCCATCCTTCCGTATGTCATCACTAAGGGGGTACATCATTTGTCCGGATAACTCCTCCTACAGTTTTTAAGATAGGACGTTTTTATTTTGCAGGTTGATTGTGCATATATCAAGATGTGCATGCTACTTGGATTTTGATTTAAGATCATTTTTGACAAAAATACACATTGATGAACTTTGTCATTTTTAAGTAAATATTGCTTACAGGGTACAGCATTTGTCCACATACCTCCTACTGCTTTTAAGATAAGAAGTTTTTATTTTGCAGGATAATTGTGCATATATCAAAGATGTGTTTGCTACTTGGATTTTGATTTGTGATCATTTTTGACAAAAATACACATTGATGAACTTGTCTTTTTTATTCATAATATTGCTTATAGGGTACTTTTGGAGTTCAATAATACAGGATTTTCTGATATATGGGGGTGTGGGGTATGTGAGATTGCTCACTAAGGTTCTTTTATAGTACACAATGTTTAGTTTTCTGGTCATTAGTTTAGCCATAGTTATCAGAAAAGGAAAGGGATGGTTAGGGGGAACTTTGATCGGGTGGATGATCTTCAAAATAGCGTACCTTACTTGCATTACTGGCCAATGAAAAAATGTTTACCCTGCTGAAGATATTGGACAACTATTAATTGTTGTTGGAGAGTCTCTATGATAGGAAATCAATTGTAAGTTTAGGGCCAATTGAAATTTTATATTCATGATTTAATAAATTGGGAAAGATTCTAGATGGTATAACCTTATCAAGCTTCCACCGTTTACCTTTTTTGGAATGGGAGAGTGGGGATTTATAATTTTTATTGAAAAGGGGTAAATGTAGATTCTCCCTTCAGCTAGAAGTGGTTGAAAAAATTTTTTCAGTGGAGATAGTAAAATTTTGACTTTTTATATGCAAGCTTTAACCAGCATGATATAACTGAAAATTTCAATCAAGAGTGAAGAAAGATTCTTTAATAGTGACCTAGCTATATAAGAATATTTGTCTCCCTTGAAAATCATGTTAAACTGGATACATTAAAAATGATAGGAAATCTCTTGTAGAATTTAATCACTCGCACCTGTTGGTTAAAAATCACTTGCACATTTCGCCAACTGCTGAAAGTGTGAAGTTTTGTGTTTTTTTTAATTTTTTTAAAGATTTTGAGTGTATATTTTTATTCAACCAACCATTTTGCAGTCTGTAAGCTTGAGTACTTTTCTCTCATTGCACTTTTATATTATGTTTTGTATTTATTTTCAGATATCCCAGGTTTGTAAATTTAGAACTATATATATTCATTCTATACACAAATCAGGAGTGTATTTTGTATATGGAATCACATGGAATGTAAATTTTGGCTTGTTAAAGCTGATACACAGTCCACAAATTTGGGATGGTTTTTCACTGTTTATGCATATTTCTTAGCATGAGGATATGGCAATGTTATTTGCTTCAAAAGTATCTAACCCATGAAATTAGATATAAATGGTCAAAATTTGATATAAAGCTTCTTTTGTCTAGAGTTTTGGAATTAAATCAGTTATCTACTTGTTAATTGCAAAAAATTTGGTGTAAATTATGATTATGATTTTCATCGTGGCCAAAAATTGGTTATTAAAGTATACAAAATATCCACAATCTTATAAAATACTGAATTGCTGAGTATTTTTTAGAAAAATCTGCTTATTCAGTTTATGAATTAAAAACAGTTTTTTTTTTCAATCATGTTTATGTTTCAAGTCATATCAATTTCCAAAGTTAAAAAATATACAGTAAAATTGGTTGAAACTTTTTCTAAATTCTTCTCTGGTTAACGGGTTAGGATGCATGGAAGATAAGTTATGGTTTTGAAAATGTAGTAATGATTATGGACTCATATATAGAATTTTATTACCGGAATAAAAAACAAAGTCACTTTCTTGATGCCGAAATTATATTTTTAAATTTACAGAACAATTATCTTGTAGACATAGGAGGATTTGGTGTACACTATAAAACTGCTTTTACTAACAGTATTTAGTTACTTCATTTAATGTACTCTTTAAAATTGGAAATATGTAATGCACATGGTAAAAATATATCGCTCGCCTTTGTTTTAATTAATTTTTTTTTTCTGTATACAGCATAATGCTGCAAATTGTAAAATTACTGAATTTTGGTGTGCATTAAAGGCATTTGTGTATAAAATGCACCCCCTTTCTCAGAGGAAAAGAATCAGAAAAAATCTAGTGCTTGTGTAAAAAACGCACGTAAATTTTGAACAACATGATCTGCCCAAAAATGTCTGGACTTGAGACGTTGAGAGTTACCTTGTGGTCTGAATTAAATTGAATACATGATGCCTTATTCACTTGTATTTCGAGGAATAACTGTACCTGTCTTTATTTTATGGTTTATTCAAACATTTTGGGAATTTGCAAATGAAAAATATTGATTTGGTAAACACAGGAAGTTTATCTCCAAACGTAATTTAAAAATCAAAGGCAGTTATGGATACATAAATATTACAGTTTGTCTTCGTAAATAATTAAGTGAGATTCCCTTATCAATCTTCATAATCGGTTTATGTATTAATTAACTTCATTTAAACTATCCCTTGTCATAAATTATAATTACTTTATGACTTTCAATTATCTTGTACCCCTGAAACCGGAACCGGCTTCACTCAATCAAAACAAATATGGCAGACATGATCGAGATGAAAATTTGGGTACCGGGAAATCTCTGTATATATACATGTTGTATACAAAGAAAATGATACACATCTAATCGGTCTTAAGTTAAGTTAGTCATGGTCAGAAAAAATAGTCTTTTGAAGTTCGCACGTATAAAACGCATCCCCTCTCACTAGGACCTTTCTGGGGGGGGGGGAATATGAGCATGTCATACACACCAAAAAACAGTATATTAATTTATATGGGTGTAAGAATATGAGCATGTCATACACACCAAAAAACGGTATATTAATTTATATGGTCTTACTCTTGCGTGTGTACATTTATATCGTGAAAAAGTCATAGCTATTGTCAATATCATTTAAAACAGTTTTTCAGCGATAGAAATAAATAGATAGTACTTTACAATTTCTAAAATTTACTAATTTTTGTACTTGATTGTTCCCTAAAAAAAATCCATATTTTTTTAGGATTTGTTTTTTGTTGTAAAATTCATACCAGTAAACAATATTTAAGGACAACTACCCACAAAAAAAGACTTTGTAATCTTGTTAATGTATTTCTGAATTATTGTTTTGAGTTTGAAGTCATCCATTTCCCAGTGTGTGCATGCTAGTGTGTACCCTCTCTCTCACATCATTTCAAGAAACCTGTAAATGTTAAAAGTATTACCAATCAATGGCATCTATGTGGCAAGACATTGCTTTAAAAAATGCTTAGATTAACAGATAATTTGAACTGTATTAGGCAACTTAACATAGATATATAACTACTTGATAAAAGTCGGAGGCTTTTGTTATGATTAAGGTAAACAGCTGACCAAAGTTCAAAATTTACATAAACTATTATTGGAGCAGTAAAAGAATTGCTATATATTGTATTTTGTATGTTGTATTTGAGAATGTGAGGATGTTACTTTTTCATTTATTGTTGTCTTCATACCAAATTATGTAAAACATGGAATTTCACCAGAACTGGAATTTGTTCTACAAGCATGAATTTTATTAGGCATGAATTCCAGTTGTTCCTATTAATCAATTTACTTAATATTTTACCTATTATGTTCAGTCATTGATACACAAAAATGTGAGAATTTGTTATAGTTGTTAACCAGTTTGGGCAAACTATGTTTTTGCAACCATCATCTGTTTAAAGCCATAGTCTCATCATGTGACCCCTGAGAATTCATAATTAAAAGGAAATTTGAAAACATTTTTCGTCGAAACATGACATCCGAGGGTTGTGGCATTCAAATTTTTGTCTGAAAAATCATTTATCTTTGATAAAAATGCAACTTCCAGGTGTTTCAGAATTGGAAAAAACGGCCCTATTTAAATAGGAAAAAATTTGATGTTTAAAATTTACAAAGGGCACACATTAAGATATCAACAGCTGGTGTTAATCCCTTTCTCTTTTTTAAGTCACAGAAAAATACCGGTAATAAAATATAGAAAATAATGCCTGAAAAATATGATAATTTTAAAACAAAAACTTTATTCCACTTTGACAAAAAGTATATGTATTGAAAAAAACAAACAAATGGAAAATGTATAAAAGTTTCTGTAAGTACCTATGTTTCTACGGAGATATTGATATTGTCTTGTTTTCTGTTGGACTGACTCGTGTTCGTGATATATGACATGAGTTACCTTTCTTGTTTTTGTATTGTTTTAATTGAACAAGTCTGATTATAATACTATTTTCTTTTTTGTCTTTTGGTAGATTTTTGTCTTGGATTACTATATTGTTGATATCTTCCAAGATATCCATATCCAAAATTTTCATTCTGTAACAATCACGTAATATAATGTATCAAAAATTTAAAAGCTAGATAAATGTTTTGACCACTCGATGAATTAAATTATGGGGCATTATTTATTTGAATGATGCAATTTGACTTCATGGAAAATATTTATGTAAATCAGAGTATATATGCTGGTATAGTTTAGTTAAGATGATGGGGTACTCCCTTATTTTGGTATTATTTGATACCCTTTCATTATGCATACATTAAATGTAACATTTTATCACCAACTTATAATTCTGTTTTACAGTGACACTGGTGCAAATAAGAATGAAGCTATAAATGGAACCATTCATTATTTATTTGATGGAGTCATGCCATTTTTACAAGTAAGTTTTTGCTCTTCAATTCTATTTTTTTTCTTTTTATAACAAGAACCAATCATTGATTTGTGATTTGTGAATGTCATTATGTAAATATTTACAATTCCAGAAAAATTTTTGTAAGGGTTGCAAGATTTAAATGTTCACAGGGCAGTATAAACCATTGTCTGCCACATTTTAAATGAGGCATTTTTCTTAAAACAA